>OMLM01001732.1:16593-70556 GCA_900302695.1 Helostoma temminkii | reverse complement strand
CCAGTTTTTCTTAACACAGACACACATACACACACACACACATACACACGCACACACATACACACGCACACACACACACACCTACCAAAGCTTGAACACATCTGTTTGTATTGTAATATTGGTTGAAACCCCTTGAAGGGTGCCCTGCATGAAGATGATGTGGTTTTGCTTTCTGGGTAAGCTTTATATTCATGTGTAGGATACAGAGGAATTCTCTGGACTTGACTATGGATTTAGTGAGTGTTTCTAAACAGTATCTGTCACTAACTGTGTCCATGTTACTGCAGAGGTGAATTAACATGCTATATGTTGAGAAAATAAATATCTATCCTCGACGGACACACTTCTGCCTGTCTATCCAGCTTCATGTGTAGGTTGCAGTGGAACAGCTGTATCGCAGTATAAGCCATTATAGTCTGGCTCAGGTGGAGAATGGCCCCTGGGTTCAGCGGCGAGCAGGGGGCTGTAGCTATTAAAGCAGTAAGCTGTGAATTAAATGCAGACAGACCTAACAGCACATACCCTAACATTGTTTGACCAGAAGGTTTGAGGCAAGGGACGGAGACTGTCTGTCCAAAGGCCGCTAACTCAGCTGGGGGGGGGGTATATTTCAGCTTTGTGTTGTGTTGTTTTTTCTCATTTTCAGCTTATGCTCAGATTTACCTTCTAGCAGACAGTGGCAAACAATGAAATGAAACGTAGGAACAAAACTAAAATGTCCAATGCAGCTTCTGTCAATAATTTGTTATCATAAGATGAGACACAAAATATTCAGTCTGCTGCAGCTGGATAAATCATGTTTCTCAATCAGAAAGATGTGTAGCAGCGTAAAAAATATATATTTTACCACCATGTGGAGGTTTAATATTTCATACCTGCAGCTCATCTTCTCTCTGAGCTAATCCTGACTGCTCAACCTTTGGTGGCAATGAGCAAGTGTGAGCCGCCTTTGTCTTTTGACATTTAAAAAAATTAACAAAGAAGAAAATGAGAGTTCTTAAAATGCCAATTATACTTAGGGCATGCAAGTCGCGGAAACGTTTCCTCCCAGAAGATATCGTAGAATAAAGTTTTAAATACCTTCAATAGAATAAAACAAAATGAAGTGCACAATCACTTAGTGCACACATAAATGTATATTAGGTTTAATCCTTACTGTGTATAAGACTGATCGTTTTACTGAGGACTACAAACTCAACCTTGTCCACTTGTGATCTGGCTGTGGCAAACCACACGTATTTAGAGCAGGTGCTTCTGTGCATGTAACATAACTCTGAGCACTTATCTGAGACAGCAACAAAGTCTCAGATGTTGGAGCAATTGTCTTTTCGTGACTTGTGGTTTATGTATTTCCTAGTATTAGACGTACAGCGTGTAAGATGTGAGCGATTTAGCAGCATCTAGTGGTCAGATCGCAAAATACAACCTGCTGAGCACCCCTCACACCCCTCACCCCCACAAGCACGAGGGGGTTCACGTTGTCCGTGAGGTTTCTTCTAGGATCACATCAATGAGTAATATGTCAAGTGATAAGGTTACTTTAGCTATATATTACATCTATACCCAACAGTATATATGTACAGTAAGAATATAGACCACAGCAAATATTATTATAACTCCAGTGTCTCCAAATTGAAGCAAACTGTAAGTTCCCTTTCTAGAGCCAGTGTTTGGTTTGTGCGGTCTGGGATACTGTAGAAAGACACAACATGGCAGCCTCTGTGGAAGAGGACATGCTTCCTATGTAGATAGAAAAAGTGCATGATACAGTGAGCTAACGTTGGATGATATTACACACTAATGACAACATAGTTATGAATACTGTCTTCCATCTTGCTAATTGACGTCTCTAAATCTTACACACTGCACCTCTGGGTATTATTTTTTATTTATTTATTTATTTATTTTTTCCCAGAGGCTGCTTTTCTTTTTTTTTACTGTCATCTATGCAGTTTACACACACAACATGAGTACAAAGAGTATACACTATTACCTCTTTTCTAAAGATTTAAACCAGACAGCGTTGTCATGTATCACTGTAGGATATATTGCAGGTTGTAAACTCTCTAATGAAGGCCCATTTATTATCATTATGCAGTTATTATGAATAATACGTTGTTGTGCTATTCAAACCATTAACTGGGCAATGGTGTGCTGTCAGCCTGAAATATATTGCATCTATCAATGCTATCAATAAGGAAATGTTTCATGAGATAAGAGGATACTGAAAGGTGAAAATCCAAACCATTTCTATCGCTTTGAGATTATTTGATGCTTTGTCTTTTGTTTATTTTTTTCTGTGTGTGAAGTGGTTTGAAAGAGGATTCCTTTGTACAGATTGTATTGTAGGGACGGACTTCCTTATTTACTTGTTACAGAATTTCAAAGACATACTGTGCATGTTACCTGTAGAAGGGTGATGTGGAGCCAGAATGATCCCAGCACACGCTTGTCTTTATGCTAAGATGGTTAGTATAGCAGTTTCACAGAAACCAGTAGAGACTACAGGTTTGTAGTACAGGCTGATCATAAGAAACAGTCCAATGCATAAAACATTGGTTTGTTGTGTTTATAAATGAGATACAACTTGTTATAAATTTTGTTACTCTTGCACTTAGCCAGGTTAAGTCTTTCCCCAGGTGCCATGTCTTTTTGTTGAGGTAATTTAGTGAACTATGAGAAGTTGCTTCATATTTAATTTACAGACATGGGAGGATAACATTTCATTTCAAACATTCCCCTTTATAATTTTGTTTTAACGATATGAATGATGTGAATTATGAAGTGTTACAACAACAAAAGGGCTTCAAGTGGTGCACGTAGTGTCTGACTATGCATTCAATAATGTAGGTTCACTGTGGGAATCACTATTTTATTTTGTTGTTTTTACTTGCTTCCATGTATTAATTATTAAATAATCAAATTCATACAAATGTAGAAAATGTAGAAAAGCCAATCTGACTTTTAGGATAAAAATAATTTCCATCCAGCCTATCCTTGGTAGCCTGTGATTTGCTATAGTTTGAATGGGCCCCTAACATGACACATGCAAATGCATAAGAACATGTCACCAATTTCTGGGCATAGTGAAATTCACCCTGCCCAGAGACTGCACAAAGAGGTAAGAAAAAAGCCAAATCTCTATCTGTCTCATCTGACATTAGCTGGTTAATCATCACTTAGCCTTGGTCGGACTATAGAAAGTACGTATGTAGGAAAGTACATGAGAACAAATATGGAGAACACCAAACATGAAAAAGCACCCAAAGCAACAGTCTTCTAGGTGGTAGTGTCACTATTCTGTCATGGAGGTTTCAAGGTGAGTAAACAAAGGGTGTTAGTCAACACATTAACAGAGAAAGTCCCCAAGTGACCTCCAACTTTCCCTTTAAATACTCACATTTTTACTTTTTAAAAAAGACTCGCTTGGGAGTTTTGTGACATGACAGGTAGCAGTGTTTGATGGGATAATCAAAATCAAGAAGTGATGTAAGAGCTAAAGCAGACTATGAGTCAGAGGACTTTGATGATAAACATTCAACTTTTCTGCCAGTCTCCTTACCGGTTTACACCTTATGAACAGATGTGGCAATTACAGTGGCATTTTGAAAATAGCTCAGTAAAAAGAGAGGAGAGAGTAGGAAAATAATGTTTGAAAAGTGCAGAGTTTGTAGACGTGAATATAATAAGGCACAACAAATCTGCAGCCAGCGGCAGATGGTTCAGCATTTAAAGACGAACTGAAAGAGCAAAGTTAGACTTATGTCAAGTCTTTGTTGATTTTAAGTCATACGCTGCACTCATCCCACACACAGCAGTCTGTTATAGGATTCCATCAAATTCATACAAAACAATAGAAATATAATATAAAAAAATAAAATGCAGGTCATGATGCACAGGAATGTTGCCTAATGTTGGTATTCAAGTTTTTATGGCTGAGAGAAAGAAATAAAAAGAAAGGAAAAAGAGATCATGAATCAGTGATAATGAGAACGAAGCAAATGTTTGTCATCACAGTCTTTGTCCCAGTGTTTTTCAGTGTGAGCAGCAAATGTCCTGTGCTTCTGCAAAATGCACATTAACAGGCACAATAACAGAATCAAACTGACCAGTCAGTGCACTAGTCAGTGTGGTAATTCTGCAGCAACCTGCTGCTGTTAGCACATCATTTGATCATTGTAAACACAGCAAATCACTGCACATAAAGGCCCTGCCCATCGCACTGCTTTTTAAATGGAGACTGTATATTTATCACGTAGATCTGTCCCACTGCCTCAGATGATTGCAGGGATTTAATTAAAGTAACAGAAAAAGAAGGCTTTCATATTTTCAGCATTAAGAATCAGTGGATGATACATGCTGGATAGTGCATTCATTTTTAATTCACTGCAGTGTTTTTCTGAAATCACATCTGCTGTGTTAATTGAAACTGTTTATCTACATTATTTTCATTATTTCTCGAACTGTAGCAGCTTTACTCCCAAAGATTTAGTATGCACTCATCAGGCTGCATTAAAAAAAACAGGTTCCCCACTGTCTAGTCATAGCATATCTAGAATTCCTCTTTATCCAAAATATCAACACTTTGCTTTGCTTTGTCCAACCTCATTTGAAATAAACCACTCTCCTTTTTGTGACTCTTTTTGCACCTTTGTGTCAGACATGCTGCACCAGGTATAAAATTCTGAAATCACAAAATGTTATAAGTGATGTTTGTGATCATGGCACTGCCATGAGAATCAGTTGGTTGGCTGGCTACAACACAAAGACAAATGATCAAATGTCGTTCCCTAATATAGAAAAAGATGAAATGATATACAAGATAATAAATAAATAGTTGGTTGTACTTTTCCATAACCCATTTTGGCTTGACATCTCCCATACATTATCTGTGGTCTCTTCATATCAATTGAGGAAGCCTAACTGAACTATTAACTGTATAACTATAACTGTTTATCCAAAGATCTCTTGTCTCTAAATCTTGAGCTTTTTTAATTATTTTAGTAATTAAAGTTGGCATGTCTGCAAGCAGGTTCTTAATCGGTCAAGAAATCTCAAACTATGAACCTTCAATTAATGACACACCATGATATAAGTAGTTTCTCCTGTTAGGGTTCAATACCTAAGGTATCTATAGTACAAATTCTTTTGAGTATGAAGATGTTTCACTAGAGAATAAGGACCCATTTTGCATTAAATGTTCTGCACACATCATCATTCTTTATAGTACATGCAGATGTTGCTTTTCTGTTGCTGTTGTGCATATGTGCAGTATACCACCATTTAGTACATGAACTCATATGTGTTTTGAGGTAATCTGTTGGGTTATTAAAAATCTTACCTGGCTTAAGAAGCACTGTACTTGTTAAGGAACAGTGAATATTAAACTAATTAATAAATAGATACATTTGGAAAAGCATGTTTTCACTTATTATTATTTTTAACACCTGTGAATACTTAATTAAATGGAAACAGTATAATTAAATACTAAATATTGGCGATGTGGTGATAATTCATTATTTAATGATAATAATGAATGAAAATTCATTCATGAGGAGCCTATTAACCATACCATTTAACTTATTAAGAATGACATGGGTGTCTCATTAGTTGCAAATATTTATGTATTAGCTATTTAATAACAAAAAGTATCAATATCAGCATGTCTGTCCCATGAACTGATGGGCTATTGTAACATATACATAATGTAGACCTATACTGTCACTCTAAGGTCACAGTCATTTTAAAACAGTTTTAATGGACAAAACAAGAAAACAGAAGTTTGCAAAAGTCCAGTTATTACTGCATGTGCATGTTAATCACTTTTTTCTTCACTTTGTTTAAACTTCGTTTACAGTTTTTCCACCATCATGGTATAGATTTCCGTTAGCTTGATCAGCTGCTTTTCATTGTTGTTTTCTTTGACAACCATAACGGACTGAAAGGGAGAGCAGAGGGAGGCAGTATGTAATAGGCAGTGGGAGGCTTATTGCTGCAGTGAACATCTGTTGACTCATAGTGGGACTCTGAGTAAGTAAATTGAATTTACAGTGTCTTATCAGTTTGGATATATAAAACAGTTTTTTCCACACATTTTTGAGGCAATTTTGAGCCCTACCTGTGTTGGATGTAAGTTTTTCTGTGGGCATGCATGCAGTAAAAGTATAACTTTGTGTTAAATGCAAAAGGGAGACTGAGTGAATTTTACTGTGTTGAGCAAATATGGTTTCTGGCTTTACAAGCATCATCTTGTGTCACTAATGTATTCATACCATCGCTTCAGCTTTAAGTGTAACTGGCCTAACCTGTACCATGAAACAAAACTGATCAGACCTGACAGTAATGGCCACCCTACATAAACACAATGGCGAGAGCTATTTGTAAAGATCATATTCAACTCCATATTTACATATTATTATGCAATGTCTGTGTCTCTGAAGGGTGGTCCAACCTAATGTAAAGCAATTCCTAAAGCTGTGATATTAGGCAGAAAGTAAAGTACATGGGAGAGAAAGAAAGCACAGTAGCATGCTAAGTTAGATGTTACAATGTTCCCTGACCTGAACTAATGAATTCTGAATCCTTCTAATGTGTCATCTTCAGATTCAGTATAAAGATATAGAATTCATTTTGGTGGCATTTTATGAATTTTGTCCAAAAAAAAAAAAACATTGATCATTGTTCTAGACAACATAATTATTGCTGCACAGTGCACTGTATCTGCAAATTTGGTGCAACAGCGTTCATTTACTTATCCCTTTGCAATTGCTAAGCCTTTTGATAAACCAGAGGCAGACATGGCTCAGCTGGATATTCTATGTAATCATAGCTACCCAGATTTTAACCTTCCTTCAGGAAAATAGCCCACACTGATAAACTCCTTAGAATTATAGAGAGCTCTATCCAGTCTTTGCAGACAGTAGAGAGAGAGTTTTATGCTTGCCTGAAAACTCCAAAGACAAAATAAAAGAGGCACAGATTCTGTAAACAAAACACAGATTCCATTTCAGTTTACTGCACGCTCTGACCTATCACAGATAATGACTTTATTTTTTCCCCAGCTGAAATGCTGTCAGAGGTAAGAGATAGAAATGACTGATAGAACTCAAGAGATTATTGAAGGACAGAGTGAAAGAAGATGAGAGAGGAAGGGGAAACAGAAGGGATATCTGTGCCTATAAACTTCAGCTGAAAGGATGATACTCTGATGGAGAGATAAGAGAATGAGGGGATAAGAGAGAAAGAGGACACTGGAAATGAAGAGGGTGATGGGAGAGGGAAAGAGGCTGAAAATGGATATCATGTTGGGTGTCTTGAGAAGGGGAGAATAGCAGCTCCTGCAGATTTAGTGATGAAGAGATAGTGATTGAGGGAAAGTATATGAATGAAGAGGAAATATAGATATGTGTTGATGCTTTTTCAAAGACTGACTGCAGTATTGTCTATTATGATCCTAGCCAACTAAGAGACACCAACCAGGCATCAATGAACATAGGACAAAGAAAGAAAAGTGGAGATGGGTGAGGAGAGACTGAGACACCTCAGAGTCTCTCAGCGTCACAAACTATTAGTTAAAGTAATGGAAGTGAAGCAAATAAAGTGGCCCACAGAGTGAAAGCTACTTGTGTATGCAAAACTGGCTCCTAATAAGCAGGCACACGGTTTTTGGATAAACATAAACCGGGCGACTGGGGGAAACGCAAATAAAGACTTGCAGTATTTTAATGGCTGAATTATCATGATATTTTTTATGCATGGAGTAATGTGTCCCTTTGGTTCCTGGATTAAGTATGACACACACAGCTGGGACCAGACTGAAGATGTTGCTGTGAGCATGTTCCGCTTGTCTAGCAGGGTTCGTCTGCATCTGGCCCTTAGCCAACCCTCACAGCCCCCACATGCTGAACTGCATGCCGCAATGTCACATCACACAAACATTTCCCCAAAGCTGGGTTCACATCAGACAGACGCTCTCCTAAAGCTATATCCATCCACCTCAAGCCACAACCCACGCCTTGTCAGCTGCTATGTACACAGCTGCCTCACAAGGATCTCTCAGACAAACACAATTGTGAAAATCCCCCTTCATCGTGGCATTAAGTATGACCCAGACATCCTGGACTGTGTTGAGCTGAGCCAGACTCGCCGAGTTTTGCTGAGGTGTTTGGATCAGCAGCTGGCACCACCTGGCTCCTTCTGGGTCTTTCATAGACTCAACCAAAGCAAAACAATGCAGGAGAAGTAAAACCACGGGACGTGTGCCAGACAGACCAAAAAAGAGAATGTGGGCTACGTGGGATGATAAGCGAGCATCAGCTTTGGTATATGTCTTCTTCTGTTTTATAGAGGCTACATTAGAGACATATTAAAGGACATGATTGAAGGGGCAAGTGCAAGCTGCTCCACCTTGAGTTCTATTGTCAAGGCTTTGTGATGCTTCATCAAGAGCCACTGGCACGAGCCTGAAGGAAAAGCAGAGGGAGCGTAACAGAAGGGAGGTGCAAAGAAAATAAACAGGTGGCTAGGGACACACTTGTGGAAGGAGCTGAATGGATGAGATGTGACCGGATGTCTTCAACATGACTGAGCAGTTATTGGATAATTTCTCTAACACAGTGTCATTTTGGCTACTCGGAAAAAGGAACAAAGCTCTTTGATCTCTGCATAATGTGATGGAACCTGGGAGTCAGAGTGCCTTTGTGATTTCTCTTTTTTCATCTTGTCTTCAGCAGCACCATGGCCCTCACTGAAAGAAATATTAGACACCCTTCAGCGTGTGTCCACGTGTGTTTGAATATGTGCATACAGACATATACGCATGTTCAATTATTTTTCCTGTTACTTTTTCAAAACTATATGAAATGAGTTTGTAGAGAAAATCTCAGCATTTGTTTTCATAAAATATTTTGTTAAGTAGTGAGAAATATTCTGCCAGAAATATTATGCTCAGTCTACCGTGCATGAGTCAGTTTAAGTGCTTTAAGCATGAAACAGTGCATCGGGAATAGTAGACTGTTGTTTATTCATTAGTTCTGTTTCTTCATTATTAATAAAGATGAGGAGGTGTGATTGTGAAAAAAGCAATTGCGAAATAAGCAACAACCCATTCCCTGGTGCCTGTTGTGCTCTAGGCTAATGTCACAATTCAGCGGTGAAATTGTTTGTCAAAAATCAAAGTTTAGAGGTTTCATTAAAGGCAGATATGAAGTCGTGAGATTAGTTATTTTTAACATTTGCTAACAATAATTTTTATTAAAGACTGATACTTTTACACAAGGCTAAGCTCACAAAAGAATATCACGTTTTTGTGACTTTAAGGAATAACTAACTAAATCCACTTTTTGACTCTGTAGATTACCTGTACAGTCACACTATTACACCACTGATCATGATTTCCTTCTGTAGGTTTGATTACAACAAAAAAATCTTTCTCCTGAGAAAATCCAATAATTCTCTCCCCAGGAGGTTTTAACAGTAGAGAAAGGTCAGAACTGAATTGCACCATATTGCGTGATTGTAATTTTACATCTGGAGGTTGTATATATGGTTTGGTAACAGAGATATTTGACAAGTCTGAAAATCTTGCTCGGACAGTTGCATGTACTTGTGAGATGTTCCTAACATCAGCTCATGAGTTTTCCATCTACTGTCATGTCACAGTCATCCTTATCAGATAATGAGGCCAAAATAATACATGTGCAACATCTCAAAATACTGATGCTATGTGTGTATTTTTAGAGCACGATTTCTGTTTACCACCTACTACCTGGAGTCCAAAGAGCTGAACTTCAATGATTTCTCATGATGTGATGACAAGTTTTCCCCCTCACTTACGTGCAATCTTCTGTTTTTATTTTTGCTGTAGTCAAATCTTCCTCCCTTACCCTTAATCAGTCATGTTGATTAAGTTTCTAATTTGTACCAATGGAAAGGAGGAGTGTGTGTGTGTGTGTGTGTGTGTGTATGTACATAATATCAAGTCAGTCGTTGCACAGGATTACAATGTCTTTAGAGAACATTTTACATTACTTCATTAGGCTTCCTTTGATAACCTTTCATTTCACAATATTAGTTTTCATTTAATCCCAGCCCATGTTTAAGCTGCTGTCTGCAATGTACGGCACGATGGAAAAAGCCTGTGGAGAGACAACTCTTTTACATGTGTAGGGCTGCGTAATTAAGCAATAAGCCACAAGAGGCCAAGCTTTATAGTGATTTCTGAACAGCTGCTATGAGATGACTTGAAAGTTTCTATAAATATTTCTAGATAGATAATATTACTAGATGTAGCTGCGCTTCAGACTCTTCACTGTTTTGTAAAGTGGTTATTTCCTTAAGATATACCAAGTTTATTTTGATAGTGGAGTCTGCCATTCCTGCATCACATTGAAATGATCTATTAGCCATAGGGATTCACAGGAACTGGTGTAGCATGCAAGCAAATGTTACTATTTGTAGTTCTGTCTTACTAATATCATCCATATTTACTCATCACTCTTTTAGCACTGTACTATATCAGAGCTATATAAGACACATTTTGCAAACGCAAACAGAACATTTCTTACTGTCATGTTGAAAGCTTTCAACAGGCAAAATATGAGGTGGATGTCACAGGAAACACTGTGTGTTTTGTCACTGACGTTTACCCCGACCTACAAAATAACATATGGTTATTTTCAGCGTTTTGAGGCGTAGTGGAAGACGACAAACATGCCACAGCCTCAGTCACAGTATAAGGAACTGGATGCAATACACTGCATATGCTGATAAAATTAGTTAGCCTTCTTTTTTTTTTTAAACGGCATAGCTTTATCAGGTTGCATGTAAACACCGAAGTAACTGCTCAAGGAGTGTTTGTTGTGGTATTAAGCCACACCACTACTAACAGTAACTTCAGGTGTTAACCAGAACTTAAATATTTAAAGACCTAAATTGCCCATATACTGACCAATATTAGGTTGTGTCAAAATCCTTTCTTCCAACATATTAAAATTACAGAGTATAGTCAGATTTCTACCAATTTTGTTGGAAACTTTGAGGAAAACATAAAGAAAAGGTCAGGCTGGAAATGAATAGCTACTAACTGCAGTGTCAGCTATTTGATCCTCGACTCCGACTACTTCTGTTCATGTGTCCTTTGGCAAGATATTAAGTTGGGATCAGTAAAGTAGTTCAAATGAAAATGAGTCAAATTACATTAGGTCAAGCAACTCATACACAACACTCTACAGCCTGTTTCAGTCACCCTGCTTATGCTGCTGCATCTACTGTAACTTACTGCAAACACAACTGCATCACTGCTCCTAGTATACACCAGCTCTACCCATAGGCTCTGATATTAGTTTTCTTTGAGGAGGTGAGTATTTGTTATTGTCATTCCTCGTTCACCCTCTATGCAAGCTTAATTGAATGCTGCAGGGAGTGACGAGGTCGGAGACACCAAACATTAACTCTGTATTCACAGATTAATAAATGTGCTGGCTGACTGAATTTCAGGATTCTGCCAGGCTAGACAGACATCACATACATTGGTTGAAAGCTGCAATTTCCTGGATACTCAATAAAACCGCCCTATTATACATTAATGGTCCAGGCCTGTCATCTTTTGTGCACACTCTGGCATAATTGAAATACCGGGCTTTTAAATTCCCATCAGTTGTCTCTGAAAATGCTCGTCTCACGGCTAGCTCATTATGGGCTGCATCACAGACAATATACAGATATTAACGAATGACCTGTCTGACATTAATTCAAAGTTCTGCAGCAGAAATAGATGACTTGATTGTCATGGATAGTGTTGGTGTTCAGATCCAGGATTTAATTGCACTGTTTTGCTTCTCTTTTCTACCTTAAATTATGGCCCCTTAAAATTTATTTAAAAATACAATGAGTGGTCACACTAAAACAGTCTAATGCTTTCCTCTCAGCTAATGCTTCCATTGGAAAGCATTTAGTGCCACTTATCTATGAAATGATTATAGTTTACAGATTCTGAAAGACGATATAAGAGCTCACGACATATTGTTTGCCAAACTGAAGCTTTGAAAAAGGCCAGTAATGATATAGATGTCAGTACTCAGAGTGAAATGGCTAGCTCTATGACTGTGAACTCCTCACAGATATATACAGGTTGAGTTGTTGTTCAAATAGAATCCCTGAAATGTATTCGGTTTGACAAGCAGTCTCTCCTCTCGGTAAATGATCTGTTTACTGCTGATAACCTTATCAGATTCAAATTTCACTTATCATCCTGTCTCCACACATCTTCATTTGTTTGATTGATCACCCCTGTGATATAATGAAAGCTAATCTAAACAATCAGGCCTCTTGTCTGCAGGGCTGAAGATCCGTGAGGTGATGATCAACGTGTCACGTCAGCAAGTGGAGGACTTTCATGGACCAGAGGATTACTGGTGCCTGTGTGTTGCCTGGAGTCACCTAGGAACGTCCAAGAGCCGCAAAGCAACTGTCCGAATTGCCTGTAAGCAATCCATTGTCACTTTTATATCAGACTGACCTTATTGTCTCTGAAAAGGTCATGCACTAGGAGAGAAGGTTATACATGAAATAAATCTGATAATGTGCATGTTTAGGTGCACCTTCATGCTGTTGCAGATGCTCTTTAATGCAGGGTGTTTATTCTCTTCCCTAGACCTAAGGAAGAACTTTGAGCAGGACCCCCAAGGCATCGAGGTGCCTCTGAATGCCATGATTGTGTTGCACTGTCGTCCCCCAGAGGGAGTGCCTGTGGCTGAGGTGAGGGCTTCTTGCACTTCAAACAAGTAACATTTTCTCCTGCGTTGCCTGGAGAGAAGCAGCCATCTGTCTGCTTTACTGACAGAATAACTCTGTTATCATGATACAGTGTTTTGCTCCTCTGCAGCCACAGCAAATGAAAAACACATATATGCGCTTTTTTTCTTCAGTTTAGAATAAGCCAGAGCTGCGGCTGGATGAGCTGAATATGTCATTCGTTTAGTTGCATAGGCACACTCCGTTCAAGTTAGAGTGATCATTCATATTCTGTCAGTTTGCTCTGTTTCCTTTGTTTTCTGCGTAAAAAGATGTACCACTGTGACTTATTTAGATGTCATGTATTCTGTTCATATTCACTATAATTCCCTCTGTCTCTTGTGAGCCATCTTAGTGTGTGTGTGTGTGTCTTAAATACAGTGCCTGTCATTGCCATTTTAATTTTTACTATGAATATAAAATGAGGTTCTCACAGACAGTCCTGTTGAGCGTATTATGCTGAGCTCTGATGTTGTGTACATTAATGTGGAGATTCGGTAGGTAGATATGTAAATATCAAAGCTTCTGTACAAACATCTGAAACTTTGCATTTACTTAACACCAGTCCATTATTTAAGCATAAACAAAATAATACCACTATCAGCAAATTTCAAGGCACAGGGCAGCAACCCAGCTTTCACGCCCAAACCCACTGACAAAAATTGCACTTTCATTTTCGACACACACTGAGTTCACTGAGCATGTGCATCTCTGCTTGCTGAGTAACCAAAGTCATTCTCCTGGTACAGGCAACATGTGAACTAGCAAGAACATCACAGTGCTAACCTGACAGAGCATAACAGTGGCTAGAACCAAGCATGAAGCACCTGCTAATGCTGAAGATTACAGACAGTGTGTTGAACTGGTTTTAGCTAATATTAAATGAATAATAAATAAATGTCCTTAAATAGGTTTATTTATCTAATGAGTTTTGCCCCCTAAAACCGGAGGACACTTTTAAATGAGCTGCAGTTCAGCACTTAGGAATTTACTTTAGTTAAGATTACTTTAAGGTGACTCCCTCCATAGAACACATAATGCACATAAAACTGTGTTTGGACATTTTATGTGTGTGTGTGCGGGTGAGTGAGTGAGTATGGTGTGTGATGAATGATTTAGCTCACTCAAATGGAGCATTGGTGTACCACAAGTCTCCCCCATGCAATGTGGTCATCAAATAGGCAACTCTTCATGCATTCATTAATGTCACTCTGGCTAACAAAGAGAATGGTAATAGTAAATAATGCAGTGACAAATCCAGCTCCCTCTGGTATAACTTACATTGAGGAAATAAAAATACTCACATGCATAGTTGGGGATGGCTGTACTTTTCTCTTTTTATGACTTTAGGCATTTCTGAGAGGTTAAATCCTTTTTGTAAGAAGCACTGTGAAATTTGGCTCAGGGAGAAGCTGAAGCTCAGCTGCAGTTTGAGTTTTTAGGAATTGAGGTCATGATGCAGTGTGATCTGTTGAACTCTGCATGTATTCTGAGGCATATTTGTTTTGGTCATGGCATTTATTTGAACCTTTCCTACTTTTGCGATTTGCAATTGGTCCTGAAATTAACACTTGTGATACTGAAGAAATGTTTATTTTTGAAGCTGGCGATAAACACTCAGAGATACAAGATGCAAGATGCATAGGTCCCTACTTTGCATGCCGTTTTAACACTTAAACGCTAAAAGCCGACTTTACAGCTTGAAATCCCCTTATGTCGCTGCTCTGTTCATGTTCTCAGAGGCAAAACAGTAACAGTGAGAGAGGGAAGAACTTTATCCGCATCTCACCATAACTAAGCCACCTGGGAGTTTACTGGGCTGCTGTGTAGGATGTTAATGAAAATCAGAGAATGCCATATTATCTGTCCCAGCAGTCATAGAGGCAATAATCTGTACACACAGTAAGTGCAGACCACAGAGAATGTATGATAGTAAAACAGCTTAAGCCTGCTTCATTTTATTGGTGACAAGAGTTGAGATGGCCAATTTTTTTTTCCCCATTGGCTCAATTTTTATAAACAGAGAGCAGTTTAAAATACCCATCATATTAACTGTAGTGTTGATATTATTGCATAAACATTGCTGTAACGTCCTATGATGAAAGGAGAAAAACATGTGCTGCTCTCACTTTAAAATTTTGGAGAAAAAAATTAATTGTTTAATCTCCAGATGATCCTAAAAAGCAAAAAAAAACGTATTATAATCCATGTGCTTTGAAGAGAATCATAGTTATTATAATGTCTGCCTCACAGGAAAATTTGACACATTTGTACCCAGCTTCATAAAACATGGATACATGCAATCATGATATACTATGTCCTAATATAATATTAATTTTTTTAATAAGAATCAAAAACAAATCCAAGATAGACCCCTGGAGGACTCCACAAAAATGTAGCGCAAAAACTGATGCCAGCATAGTTTTCCAGGCAATTAATTAAGTAATTTTTTGTTAGTTTCTGGTGACCTTGACTGGAACTTTGCCAGTCTTGTGTAGAGAGTCAGTAATTTGTGTTATTGTTGTTGTTATTCATAAGAGATGAAGGAGTTTTCTAAAAGCTTGGATGAAATAGCAGCTTTGAAAGTACTTGAAACATTTATAGTACGTATTGGACGTATATGGCATACATAATACTTAGATGCATTCAATAATTGATTAAGTAAGTATTTGACACAGTTTTGGCAGTGATTACTACAGCTGTAAAAGAATTTGTGTTCAAGTCTCAGTAAAGGACAACTGTCTGATCGCATACATTTATTAGCAGCCTACGTGAAGTGACATCCAAGTAAATGCTTAATGAGTGTTGCTACTGTAGCTCTCCGTGATGGAAGTGAGAACAATATCTGGCTTTGTGATGCTCAAAGTTTAGTGGGGAAAAGATTAAAGGTCTTCTATCACTTCTAACAAAACTGTTACAATCATTATCCCCACATTAGCCACGCAAGAATTACTTACCAAGTGTAATTAATCATTAAGTCTCACATCCAAAGTCATTTGAAGTACTTAAAATGTAATTATTCAGTGAGAAACATGTTTTCTGAGACAGTGGAGAAACAAACTAAGTACACAACAAAGGTTTAGCCACACTCACCTCTAGAATATGCTGTTGTCAGATTTGGAGTGCTCATTTGTTTAATGTAATTCCATAAAAGTCATTGGTGCATTGATAAAAGGCCATAAATGAAGGGAAGGTTGAGATGGAACAGGCATGAGGGGAGAGTAAGGAGGAGGGTCCTAGAAGTTTAACCTTATTGTGTGTTTTGTTTAGTCTAAGTTTACAATGCAAATAAACACACAGGCCTCCAGGCCTTTTGGCTCTCTCATCTCAACATCTTCAAACAGCTTAGAGCTATCACAAACTCTCCCACACAGTTCACTGACCCCCTGCTGACCATTTGATGCTACTTTCAGTATATCAAGAGGACATTTTATTTGCTCTCTATGCTCTGGCTGGAAATTAACTGTTACTAAACAAGACAAAAGTTACAGGAAAAACTTTTAGAGGGATGCAATGTGGATCAGTTCTCATTTTTAACTCGATTTAATGGTCAACAATGTGACCTTGACAGTATACAACCACCAGCAGACTGCCCGTAAGGCCTGATCGGCTGGGTTAGGAGTGGTGTAGTTCAACGCTGGTTGGTGCTATCTAAGTGGAACAAATTTGCTAATTAAGCAAATCCGTTTCCTGTCCTCCCCCCGGCACTGGCTTATCAGGCTCATTTGAGTCTGTCCTGTCCCCGCGTTCTCATCAGCATGTGCATCTCTCTATCGCTTCCCCCTGAAGGGAAACAGTAGGTCCAACGAAGAATGTAGATCACACTCTGGGTTTGCAGACTTCCTCCAGCAAAAGCTGGAAAATAGTAAAGGAGGGGCAGAGTGAGAGAGATTGATCAAAGCAAAAACATGAGAAAGAAAATCCGACCACAGTACAAGACAATTATTTTAATTCACTTTAGATAAGAGAATTCAAAGATATTCTACCCCTGTGATCACAGTGAGACTTTTATATGGTTAGTTACATTGAAAAAGGCAACAATTGAGACAGTTTAATTGCTTAATGAAATGACAACTTGCCATTATTTTCTTACTGAGCTCTTGTACTTTACAACAACATGATTAGGAGTGAAACATCTTTAGAATTTAGGGAGCTGGTAACATAAGAATGATTTCTACCTTTAAAAAATTCTATTCAAAGATGCACTTAAATGTGTGAAATGTAATATCACTAAGACAGAAGTGCATCTTTTTATCATCTAAACATTTTTTTTTCTCATCACTCAATCTAATCCTAATAATGATTCCACAGAAACTTTTATCGCACACTTTTAAAAATGTCTGTGGTGTTGGGAACAGGCTAATTAAACCAACAAATCAACAGCTATATACTGGGTTTTATATTTTATACAAGTGCACACGTACACACTAAGGCAGAACATATTGCCACAGAACCAGAGGTGGGAGCAAGGACACGTGGCATCCTAAACAACTCAAGAGTATTGCACGGAGGGTGAGTGAATGATCCTTGGTGAAGGGCAGATCAATACCACAGGGATCAATACTTCAACACTCAAACACACCTCACTTGATATCAATACCAACTAAAAAGGATTGATTACAAAGTTGTCTTTTTAAGTGTGGTCTCGAGATTCTAGCAGACATAAAATGCTCCTAAATACTGCATTCTTGTGCCTCTGGGCCGGTTCTGGTGAATAAGAGACACAGACGTCCACAACAAAGACACGCTTTTTGCCCTTTTCCACCTTCAGTCAGATTTTTAAATTTATTAGTTTGTGTTATGTTGGATGATCATTTCGATGAAGAAATATTTCATGTTAGGTAAGGTGATACAGTGATAAGATGTCTTTTTTGCAGTTTTGTTGCAGTTTTCAATTAAAATTGTGTTATTTAGCCATATTTCAATAATATTAAATCAGTAGTATTACATTTAATACTGGCCCACATACAAAAAGAATTGCTTTCAGGAAATGGTTTGCATCGTTGCAATGCGGTTTAACTGTGGCCATAATAATGTCTTCTAATGGTGTTGAAGCAGAAATAGGCTAATAATTTAATGTTGATTCCATTAACTGAATGTGAGCCACAGATTTGATCACTCATATCGTCAATAGGTTTTCCTGTAGTTTGTATGTAAATAAACTCATCCCAATACTGTCTCGTAAAAATTATAATACACTGCAAAGCACTTTATGTCAACATAAAGGATATGTTAACAAAAAGCATAAATTTCAAGTAATAAATACGCTGATATTGATCATATCAATAAAATGTTCAAACAATGTATTTTATTTTGCTAAAAATGTGTAATGTGAAGTGCAACATCTTGTGTTTAGGTACTGAGAGAACTGGCTTATGGACTTGAGCTCTTTTGTTTTAAACAGTCAATAAATAATTACATATACATATATATAATTAAACGTTAAGGTTTTAGCAACAAGCGTATATCATCAAGCATCACATTGGCATGCAGTATCGTAACCAATGCCTCTGAAAGGAACTGTCAATAGAGTAGCAGCATGTTTACAGATACAAAACAGCAACATAGAAGACACAGAGTCATTGAGCCCATTTTAGAGGAGCAGCAGGCACAGAATCTCACTCCTCACTTCACCTATTCATTTATGTATACAGTACTGTCAGTAGACTACTGTACTCTGGACTTTACTCGGGTGAGCTGCATGTGTGAACACAAACATTCAAGTCAACCCGCTCTACTTTGCTGTACTGAACTAAACACAGCTGATAACTACAGGAAACTTGTGCGCATTCGCATTTCAAATGGAGTATGTCCAGGTGGTTGCTGCATGTGTTGTAGTGCAACTCTCGAATAAAGTCCAGAGCTGATTGCCCGGAGATAGTCTGGAGTACATGTCTGAGAACAGTTTTAGTCTCATTAGTTGCTCATCCTGCTCCAGCAACTAAACCTTGGTAACTGGACCATCACCTAACTGAGTGTTGTAACTCTGAATTAAATATTTGGTCAATCGGGTGTTACACTCGGATAACCGCAGACTTGTTTAACTGATTGCAGGGCTTAAGACGCCTGATGACGCTGTTGTCGCTCATGGACTAACACACTTATCTACTGTACTTCACCTCCCCAATTATGTTTCATTATTTGTATTTCTACTAATATTGCTCTATCGTGTTTATTTATACAATAACCTAAAAGTTTTTGTTTTTTTTTACTTTTTTAAACTTTTTTTAAACTTGATTTTGAATCAAATTTCAACTCTACTTTCCATTGTGGCACCTGAATTTCTTCCTCACTGGATCGATTAAGTGTATTTTTCGCTTTCTATTTTATCTGGCAGGACAACAACAGTCCTAAAAAATAAGCCAAATGTTCTTAAATTTTATCAGAAGTTTTGGTTTAGTAAAATCTGATTATATATGTAAGTTTTACGCAATAGTATGCAAGGTTTTAGGTTCAGATCAGTAGCAGTAAATCAAAAAGAAAAATCTAATAATAAGCAGTTCAGTCTATCTAGAAGACTATCTATCTTAATGTCTTAATCTGTTAATATGTTGGATGGTAAAACATAATGTCAGTACCAATAGCTAATTTCAACATGTTACCTTAGGCAAATGTGTTTAAAATACCTAGCTCAACAACACAACAGCTACTAAATATATGATTCTCAATAAGATGGAAGTATGAGGTTAATTTATTTTAATGAAAAAAGGCAAAGCTACAAGTGCTTACTTACGGGAAATGATCGAATTCCATCTAGCCTCCCTGTGAAGTTTCTCTACTCCGTGATACACTTTTAAAAGTTATAAAAGTTTGATCATTTACTGTTAAAAATTATGTGGTAACACTTCAGTGATCTTAATTTCTGACATAAAATCTCACAGATTCTGTGATATATTTTTCTTAACTGTAATGTGTAATCGCCTGTGGGTAGCCCTACATTCACGATGTAATAAAATATAATTCATTTGAATTTCTCCACAATAAAACTGCCATAATTAAGCTCTTAATGTTCTGTTTTCTTTGATAGCTGTTGATCCAACTCAAGGGCAAGGTACTACATTAAATGTAACCTTTGTATAGTACACAGGCAAGTCTATGAGTAACACAAATGTAATACCCAGCATCGTCTTTGTGGTACACTGTAAATGAGGGAAAACTCTTCATTCATTCAGCTCATTATTTTTTCACTGCATTGTGATTGAAATTAGATGTGTCATTGAAAAAATAAAAATGGTTTATGTAATATAGTGTAGCCCACGTCTAAGCTCTCGCTTTATGCGAGACGCTTTACTCAATGTGTCCTGAGGTGACATATTATCCATAAAATGTTGAAATACATTTAATTATGCAACATAATGGTTAAATCTTGGTTCACGTCAAGCTCAATTTTGGAAATATTCTATAAATGCATCCCATCTGAATATGTATCGAGAGAGAACAAAGGATCGGGGGTTAATTTTCAATTCGGAAGGTTCTTTGTATTATTACCCCATCACGCTTGTGATGGGGTAATATTACTGCCTGCTGCCTGCTCTAGTTGTTTTTGTCTTTATTTTTATGAAATATCTAGTGCATTTACTAAGTAATTCGATATATATTCAGGCCTAATGCTCTTAGTGAGCATAGCAGTTTGTGTTTGAATGGATATTTGTGGTTATCAAACTGATCGTTCAAAACTAAACTTGTATAAATACATACTGTATGTATACTTTGTATAATCTTTAGTGACCAATAACATCATTCCTCTTTAATTAATCTGACCTTTTCTCACATCACAACAGTTTTAAATTAATGCAATATATGACTCTAATGTAATTTATTGCTTGTATAACACTACCGATGAGCTCAAAAAGTCACCTGTCTGGTTAATTATTGGTGCTACTGTATGATTTAGAGCTGGTTATGATTTAATCTTTTTAAATTCTGCAGACAGTATATGTATATGGCCATGGTGAATACAGCAGAGCTCACTTTTGTCATCCTTTCAAAAATATGGGCTGCAGCATTTGCAGAGAAGGTGATAAAGCACAAACCTCCTATTTCTCAAGGTTAATTCCCTGCTTCACAGATATTAGGACCAAAGTCTATTAGAGAAGGAAATGCGGTTCATCAATATCAAATGCTCAAATGGATGAACAAATGCGTTTAAGCTCTATAAGACTATACTATTAGCTCTGTAAGACTGTAGATACATTAAAATGTAACTAATAACTATCTGCCTCCATAATTTAGCAGATTAACAGATATAGATGTGATACAGCCTGGACATCAACACAACACAAGGCTGGATTACTGTATATATTGAAGGGCAGAAAGAGTTAAAGTCAAAAATGCACTATAAAGAAAGGATTGATAGAATGACTGATGCAACCCACCAGTGTGTGGTTGGTTTGTCATGAAAGCTGTGATGAAAAAAGTTAAATTAAAGGCACATGATGAAAGATTTCTTGGGCCATCAAAAGGAAAAAAAAATACTTGTGACAACATGACTCCTGATTTATTGATTTTTCAGTTCAATTTTTTTCATCCAGGGCACTTGGAAAAAGCAAAACAATCTATAAGTCTGTTGGCTGTTGTGATATTCCCTTGGCAAAAGGACATTCTCACCAAACACACACACAAACCTGAGTACAAACACATGCACAAACACATGGAGCTCCCAGTGGGGCGGAGTTTTTAATCCTCAAATACACTGCCATAAATCAAACTCCACTCCCTCATGCCCAGCTTGTCTCTCTCAATGAAAAGCTCAAGCCAGTGGCACATTAATAGCAATTTACAGCACCAGTCATGCGAGGAGAGGAGCATCAACAGAGCGTCCTTTATTTTGTAATTCCTTATTACTTTCACTCACTACACGTCCCCCAAATTGGTAACGGTAGAGGATGTGACCTACCTACTGCATCAGTCCCTCTGAGTGGATGTCACTCATGTCACACCTTTCCCACAAACCCATAATCTTGCAATCAGATTGTGTCAGCTTGTAGTAAATATGAGACTGACAACTGTTTTAATTTTACCACATTCATATCATCTAGGGAAGACAAACTGAAATATATATCTATATATCTCTGCAATAGAATCAAACTCAGTACCACCACAAATTGCATCACCCAAAAATGATGAAATATTTGAATCAACCCCTGTCCAAACCATTACTACAAAAACTAAATGCTCTATCCTTCATGGAGGTAGAAAAACCGTGGAAAGCACTGGATAAATGACAACTTAATTAAATTTACTTAATAGACAAAATGTTGACAATTTACATTGGTAACATACTGAATACTGAGCAATATGAATTAAATTGCTAAAAGTAATGAGAAACTAAAAATAATGAAAATCACCTTTCCCTGTCAGCTGAAATAATAAAATATATGGAAAAGCAGCTGATATAGCGAAAAGTAATGGATAAAAATTAAAAAAATTTAAAATTTTGAAATATCTAGCTAAAATAACACTTTACACACAGTTGGTAGAGCAGTCATCAAACCACTAACCGCAGGGTCAGGGTTTCCTTCTGGGCACGTATCAAGGTGTCCTTGGACAAGACACTGAAACTTCTTAGTATCGCCTTCATAGTATCTATGTGCAGTCGTTCATTAGCAATCAATAAAGTACAATCAGCTACAGCTACAATTAGCTATCAGTGCTGTAAAAAAGTATTTGCCTACTTGCTGGTTTTTTTTTTTACATATTTTTCATACTTAAATGATCCAGATTTAATATTAACTTTTTTTAAGATAATCTAAGTAAATACAAAATGAAGCAGACCAAACCTAATAAAGCTGAGTTTAACTTCACACGCAGGCCTGATTACTGCCAAACCTGCTGAATCAAGAAATCACATAAATAGAAGCTGTTTGACAAAGTGAAGCACACTAAAAGATTTAAAAAAGCAAAACATCATGCCAGATGAGAAACAAAGTAATAGACATGTATCAGTCTGAAAAGCGCTCCAAAGCCATTTCTAAGGCTTTGAAACACCAGTGAACCACAGTGAGAGCCATTATCCACAAATGAAGAAAACTTGGATCAGTGGTGAATCTTTCCAGGAGTGGCTGGTCTACCAAAATTACTACAAGATCACAACAACAACTCATCTAGGAAGTCATAAAAAAACCCAGTACCAACAATAACAACAACATCTAAAGGACTGCAGGCTTCGCTTGCCCCAGTTAAGGTCAGTGTTCATGATTCAACACTAAGAAAAAGACTGGGCAAAAAATAAGCGAAAGGCACCGCTGACCAAAAGGAACACACAGGCTCATTTGCCAAAAAACATCTTGCTTATCCCCAAGACTTTTGGGCAAATATTCTCTAAACTAATGAGACAAAAGTTAAACTTTTGATGTACATCATGTTGCATCTGGTGTAGAACTAGTATAGCATTTCATAGAAATAACATACCAATGGTTAAACATGGTGGTGGTAGTGTGATAGTCTGGGGCTGCTTTGCAGCTTCAGGACCTGGATGACTTGCCATAACTGATGGAACCATGAATTCAACACCTGTACCAGAAAATCCTGAAGGAGAATGTCGGGCCATCAGTTTGTGACCTCAGGCTCAAGCACACTTGGTTTATGCAGCGGGATAATGATCCGAAATACACCAGCTAGTCCCCCTCTGAATGGCTCAAAAAAGTTAAAAAAATATATTTTTTGGAGTCAAAGGCCAGGCTCCTGGTTTGAGATGCTGCGGCATGACCTTAAACAGGCAATTAATGCTCAAATACCCTCCAATGTAGCAGAATTAAAACAAGAAGGAAGAGTGGGTCAAAATTCCTCAACAGTGATGTGAAAGACTTTTTTGCTTTTTCACATAGGGCCAGGCAGATTTGGACAGTTTTTTCCCTTAATGCATTTTATCATTTAAAAACTACATTTTGTATTAACTAGGCTTGTCTTCGTGTAACATAAAAAATTAGTTTGATGATCTGAATCAAGTTTGACAAATATGCAAACAAATAAAAACATCAGAAAAAGGGCAAACAATGTAAAACTAAGATTGAATTTATTAATATCTTCATAACGTATGACTGCTGAAGATCAATAAATCAGCTTATTTGAGAGGAGAGCAGGAAAAAGTGGAAATAATCCTAAACTCCTATAAAGTAAATATAAATAAAAAGAAATATATTTCAAAAGTTTGTCTACATGAAAACCTTTTAGACCATTTGAGTCACTCATATATAATCCCAGATTCAGTTTTTGCTTGCTTAATACCTCATTTAAAAGTCTGCGAATGTGAATATGTATGTGATTTGTTGTTTTCAGGTGGAATGGCTGAGAAACGAAGAGCCTGTTAACTCTGATGGGGTCATCGATACAGGAGGCAACCATAATCTCATCATCTCAGAAGCCCGGCTCTCTGATTCTGGAAACTATACCTGCGTTGCCAGCAACATTGTGGCCAAAAGACGCAGTGCCACAGCTGCTGTTGTAGTCTACGGTAGGATATCACATTGTCAAAAGAGTTTTCCAAAAAAAAATGTGTCTAAGGTTGGATTTTGTTGTATTGTATGATAATATTCATCAGCTTTTCTTGCCTGCACCAACATATCAGTTTTCACTACAGAAATGGGCTGTCAAGCTGGCATCTCAAGCAACTTACCAAAAGTCATTAATATAAAAAGCCAGTGCTCAACCGCAGCATGTGGCCTTTTATCACACAAGAGTCTAATGAGCAGGTAATGGGCAAGCGATCCCTCATGTGTAAAAACGAGAAGACACAGGCACAATATTTACAAGAACTCAATTATTAATGATGGAAAGGCAGTGATGTGGGCTGTCACAACTCCCCTGCTTTTATCTGCCAGCACTAAACACCTTGTGTAAAACACTTTGTATAGCTACAGGCCAACAGACACTGTTTCAAGCATTTTTATAGCCTGGTGGAAAGAGAGAGACACAGATGCACAAAAGAGAGCTAGTGAAATTATAATGTCAAACCACCATTATCTCTATTTGCACTAGTGAAACAACTTTTTAATTGTAGTGTTTCAGTGCTCATTTTACTGACCTATAATTCTGATGTTTCTATTTTTTCAAGCAGGATATTTAGCTACTGTGGGAATATGTCTAATACTTTGACACCCTGTTACTGCAGGCTTTCAATCATTCATTTCCATAATGCTAATGAAATCTGTGACAGACCCACTACTCCCAGTAGCCTCAGACCGGTGTACAATAGCAGAATAGTAGTATTTCTTCCTTTCGTATGACAGTAAATTAACTGATTAGTCAATCATCCTGCGTTATGTGAGAAATCTGCAGAGAAAGTGTAAGTGGACAGAAGGGAAGACATCAATCATCTTTTTTAAAATACCACAGTTTTTTTTTCCCTGGTCACCTTTGAGTGAACCCCTTTGATGCAGTCACTCCGTTGCTTCATGACAGAAAATATAGTAAAAAGGCCATCTTCATTCTCATATCACAGTATCTACCCATCTCCTCCTCTTCATCCTTTGTCGCAGTGAATGGAGGCTGGTCATCGTGGACAGACTGGTCCCCCTGTAATGTGCGATGTGGTCGCGGTGTGCAGAAACGTTCTCGCACATGCACAAATCCTGCTCCGCTCAATGGCGGAGCCTTCTGTGAGGGCATGTCAGTACAAAAAAGCACCTGCAACACATTGTGTCCAGGTAAGCACATTATATTTCTTCTGTTAGTGTTTGTGCTTAAACACATGAGTATTTTTTAACCATCCTCCCATCTCGCAGGTTCCGGTTATTAGTTCTGTTGAATACATGACAATCAACTAATAGCTGAAAGGTTTAAAATTGACTTCAGTTGTGCATTCCAGGAAACTCTTCGATCTTGGCACTTGAAAGCAACACATTCGTGAGTTGTATTATGAAAAAGCGTCACATTTTGATTAAAGCACTCATTTGAGTTCTTGCTGAGAGTTAGAGGAAATGAGAAAATTGATACCACTCTTCAATCTGTCAGTTAAATATGAAGCCAGCGTGCAGGCAGTCCGCTGAGCTTTGCATAAACACTGGAAGCAGGTTGAAATAGCTACCCAGCCTCTGTCTAAAGACAACATCCACATACTAGAACCTCATAATTTAACATATTATACTTCATTTTATACAGTATATAGCACTGCATAGGTGAAATCACTGTTTGATTTTTGCACATTAACATTCAGTTAATTCATTCTCATACTATCTTAGGACTTTGAACTATAACTTACACTACAATGCAAATATATACAGCACATATGGATATACAGCACATAACCAATTTGTTTTTTCATTTTATAAACATTTAACATGTTTATTAGTGAGTCATAGGGGTGTTGGTTGGTGCACCTTTTTAACTTGAACAGAGCCTTGCTAGCTTTTGTTCCTGCTTCCAGTCTTTATGCTAAGCCAACTGCCTGATGGATCTCCTCTTGTATTTAATGGACAGGTTATGAATTGATTTGTTTCATTCTTGGCAAGAAAGTGAGTGTATTTCCCATAATATTTAACCGTTCCTTTGCTTTGTCAGCATATTCTTTCACGCATCAGCATGTAGAGGTTTCTACATTGCAAATTATCACACAAAAAAATGTAAATGTAACAAAAAGTCAAGGCAACAGGAAAAAGGTTTTAATGCTTGGTGTACTCTTTGGATTCTACAACCAGTTACATTTCACAATGAATGCATCACATACTGTATCTCCACGACTCATTGTGACAGTGGTTAATAATGGACCCTTAAAAAACAAGAAATGAATTGAAATGTAAATAGATCAAGAGCACCTGAGAGAGTGAAACAAACAGCAGCTTAGTAAGAGCAGAGCTGCAGTTCCAGTTATCAAACTTCTGTGTAATCTGCTCTGCCCTTGTGTGTTTTTTTTCTAGAAGAGCCCAAATTTATGATTTCAACCACAGCAACAGCATAAAGGAAAATCAGGTTTAAGAAAAAAGTTATCAGGAGGAGGCAGTGCACTCTTCTAAATATTATGTCCTCTTTGCCAACTGCCTCCTTCTGAAGGATTCTTCGCATCTGAACATAAACAGAGTGCATTTGCTTTTAGATTAGCAGGGAAAAAGGAACTTTCAGAACATTTGGAGGTGGAAAGGAGACTTTTTGGAATAAGGCACAGACTGTTAGCAAGGCAGCCTCACATTTGGCACCCCAAGGAAGAAAATGTATTTATAAAGTTAGCAGTGCATCTGTTACCTTGAAAGTGTTTTTTTTTTCATAAAGTTCTAGAGAACTGTTAAACAAATCAACAAAGGTTTGATGTTTCAAACTTAAAACGTATTTGTCATGTCAGGGAAAATGTTTGCTTCTTTTTCTGTGTTATTTTGTTTCTTCTTTATTCTTTCGTACTTTACTTTGTATTCTACTTGATCACAGAGCATAAAAGGATGACAGTGTACTCCGACTATGTATTATGAAAATCAAATTTGTATGCGTGCATCCTTGTATTCTTAAACCTTTTTATTTGTGTCTGATCTCTCAGTTGACGGCAGCTGGGGAGAGTGGAGCATGTGGTCGGTGTGTAGCTCAGACTGTGAGAGGCAGCGTAGCAGAGACTGTACAGCTCCAGAGCCCAAACATGGAGGACGCCTGTGTGATGGGGTGGGGCTGGCTACAGACAACTGCACTGGTGGCCTCTGCACACAGAGTGAGTAGCATCACCACCTCTCTGCACTTATTAACAAAGAGAAGAAGAGCATTGTCTCAGGCTTCTGTGTCATCGTGGATTCACTGTACATGATTTTGGCAGCCTGTTCTAGATAACGATCATCACTATAAACGTGCTCATTAACAGCACCCTCATTCATCTTCATTAGTCATACATAACATACAGTGTGCATGGGCATGCATGCATTCACAAGTAGTAATTAAATTAACACTTTTAGGTCAAAATGTCGTAGGGAAATGTCACACTCTGATGTTTCTCTGTCTTTGCAGATCGAAAGTTGCTACACAATGCTAAGCCACAGGGTGAGTTTCTCCTCAGCTTCGATTTCTTACTGTTATGTAATTTTTATAGAAAGTCCTGTCACAAACCTTGATGACTTTATTCTGTTTGACGCTACTGATTGGCAGCAGCCGGCTTCTTATTTTCACATAGTCCCACTGATCTTATAGCGTTATCATTACCATAATAAATTAGTTATTCTTGGGCAGCTTGTTTCAGTTGTTGCCAGGCTACACCTTCTGCTGTGCTAGTAACATAGAGTCAGTTTTGTTGAGGATAGTTCCTGCACAGTGTTTTCATCTTCAGACCTGACACACCAAAACCATATCAGCTGCCATTTGGTTGATTCATCATGGTGAACTGGCAGAACATGAGAGAAATGTCTCTGAATGACACTTCAGCCTAGAAAATCTTTGATGTTACCTTTAGAATAAACAATTCTTTTAATAGATTTTAACGGCTGGCATGTAACCATCGCGTAAGAGGGAAATATCACTCTGACAGGTGCGGTTCTGAAAAATAACACATTCTGCGTGACTCACAGTGAATTCACCCATACTTGAAATAGAAACAGTAAATTCATGTACAGATGTCCTGACAGACAGGTACCACATACAGTATACAAATAATGAGTGGAGAATACAAGTAATATTTCAGTTCTTTGCAAGCACGTATTTTATCCAATTTCAAACATTTAGTGTTGTCTCCACTCTTTTCATCCTTTCTCACTACGATGTTATTACATTGTGTATGTTGGATCATGTCACATTCACTCCATGCAGCTGTAAAACTTTTAGCTAAACTTTATTTCGAGTAGATGTACTGTATGGATGATATACAGTGCTTGTGCAGTTTCCAGCTTTAGCATTATTACATTATTTTTACCTTGCCAATATACAAAATTTTGATAGATACTAGTAATATTGTCATAATTGACTACTGTATATTCATTGCTTTATGCATTATTGCTCTGTGGGGTAATGGGCTGTATTTACTGCTGTGTTGCTTGTGCTGTGAAAAATCAATTTGATACCCAGCAGGCCACAGACACACATTCTCCTCACTTGTCCTTTAACACAGTTGTATTTTTGTTTGTCAGAAATGGGAAAACGAATGCAGCCATGTTGCCAAAACTTCCCAAGCCCTCAATTAACCTGCTACTGTAGCTGTTAATGCTGCTTTGCATATTTTGTCAGTTTCTCCTCATTTAAGCTTCAGGCTACTTAGAGGATTTCTTTGCATGTCTTGTTTCATTGCAGATCTCATTATCTTTGAAGAACAAGCTAGCCGCCCCTTTATTTCTCACTCATTCTTTTTCTTTGTGGAGTTGGACGCCGCAGTACTGGGGGGACTAGATAGAACATAATCATTGCAGATGAGCTAATTTAATGAATTGGTTTTGTCACATTATCCCAGTGGAACACAGAGTGCCTTCAACACCAGAGCAAAGCAGTGTTTGAAATGACAGTCAGGTGCTGAGTTGATTATAATCTCCTTCCTTCAGAGGTTCCTCATTAGTAGCTTTAACACTCAAGAATGGAACAATGAAGCTGTGTATCAGAAGGGAGGACAGACGAGGAATAGAAAACAAAAAAAAGGCACTAAAGTGGTTTGAAACCATGGTAGGCTTGACTCCAATAAAAGACTTTTCACAACTTTAACTCAGGTGATTCCTTAGAAACACAGATTTCCAGTTTATTTTGGGAGAAATAGTCTCCTAGCTTCCTAATTAAGCGTTGTAGACTTAAAAAGTGAAAGTGAAAAAGTTGCTCAAAAATGTGCTTCTTTCTCTTCCTCGCTTTAAATTGACAAGGTGTGGAGAGCAGCAGTGATGTGGCGTTGTATTCGGGTCTTGCTGCGGGGGTGGTGACAGTGGTGCTGCTGATTATCGCAGTCACTCTTTACCGAAGGAGCCAGAGTGAGTATGGTGTTGATGTCATCGACTCCTCCGCCCTCACTGGGGGCTTCCAGTCTTTCAGCTTCAAGACCTCTCGTCAAGGTAAGCCAGGACTGTGTGTACCTTACAAATCAGATTCACACTCAAAATTGTGCCAAGATGCTACATCCCCCATGAACACACACTTTCCGTTATAAACTGTACATCGGATTTTTAGAAAATTAATCAAGAGGAGTCATTCTAGAAAATAATATCATAATTAATCAGAGCCTTGGTTTCAAAATAAGATATCTATGATTTATAATGGTCCTTATCAATCTCCGATGAGGTTTATATATATTTCCCGAGCCTGGTGCTGGATGATTCAATTAAATAATTAAAACATGCATGCTGTGTGATTTTTGCATAATTACACCAAGCACACTACACAACTTCCAATAGAAATGAAACACAACTATTACTTTATGATAGTTACAGTTTCTTTCTCTGGTAATATCTCTTCAGACTCTGCCTTTATCATTTTAAAACCTATTTTTTAGATAATAAAGAATACATTCATATTGGCACAAGAGGGTTTATGAGGATTCTCAAAATCACAAGGAAGACAAGAAGCAGGAGAACAGTATGTGTTTTAGTGTGTGTTTTAGTATTGGTTTAGTAATTATAATCAAAATATACAATTTGATAAATTATTTAAAAATAAAATAGCCAAATCAAATGCATTTATATGTATGATTGCAATTATATTCATACAACTTGAATTATTGGAGTGTCCCAAAATACCCTAAAAATCTGATATATGGATCTGTAGACCCACGTGTGCTAAAATCTCTGGAAACCAGATCATTTTGTATTTTTTCCTGGTGACATTGTGTTATGGTGTAAGAAAGTGTGTAAAATAGGAGCTCCACAAAGTACAGGCATGTGTCTATTTTTATCTGTTGTATGGAGGATGCTGTTTTGAGGAGACCACAAGATACAGTACATGATGTGGTCTTGTCTTTATTGCACTTTATTTTCATTGCAGCACTGAAAATGTCACTACAAAAGTCGCAACCAAAACATTCAGCTTTGCTTTTTCAGTATATGAATATACTGTATATAAATAAATCCACCTGTAACTGGGTGCCTTCTGTATGGAGTTTGCATGTTCTCCCTGTGCCTGCTTGCCTTTCACTCCACGTTTCCTTCCACACTGCAACGGCATGCTAGAGTAACTGGTAACTAATTTGACTATAAGAATTAATACGAGTGGGATTTTCTGTCTGTCTCTATATGTCAGTGATGTGAGACTGGCAGCCTGTCCAGGGTGTACGCTGCCTCTTGCCCTGTGACATTTGGAATTTGCTCCAGCAATGGTTTCCATCTAGCCACTCTCCCATAAAGCCCAGAGTGACCATCAGGTTCTTGGTTACCTCTGTTAGTAAAGCCCTTCATCCTTGATTGCTCAGTTTGGCTGGGCGACCAGCTTTTGGAAGAGTCCTGGCTGTTCCAAACTTCTTCCATTTGAGAATTATGGAACCCGCTGTGCTCTTGTTGACTTTCAATGCATACGATTTCTTTCTGGAGTCTTCCTAATCCTGTCCCTAAGCTCAGCAGGCAGTTGCTTTGACCTCGTGACTTTTGCACTGATACAGTATGCATTTTCAGCTGTGAAGCCTTTTATAGAGAGGTGTCTGCTTTTCCAATCATGTCCAGTCAATTTAATTTACCACAGGTGGACTTCAATCAAGGTATAGGTATACAGTATATGTGAATTACTGCAAGGTGATATATGAATTACTCATCTATTTCTTTGTATTGTGATAAGGGTCAGTATAACTGTATTTACGTTTTACTTTGTTTGCATGAGCCTTCTGGAGGTTATTGTCTCCTGTGCTGCGGTGCACTAAATGTCCACTAACACACAATTTAAAGCATTAGTTTTACAGCACATCATGCGTTTATTCCTTTATTGCAAACATTAGTATGCTCTAAGCAATAAACACTGACTGAAAACAAGCACATTTTGTGTCCCAATCAGATTTACAATCTAACTATATTTTATTTCATTGCCTTTCCTTCAAGTGCCATAATCCAAGCAAAATCTTGACTCTCATCAGGGGGGGTTTCATTTTGTGGCATATTCTTTGGTGGTATTGTGCTATTACTAATGTAATTCAGTAGTGTTTGTTAATGTTCATTTTTTCACCCGAATGGATCATTTGTGGTCCCATGTCTCCTAACACAGAAACATCAGAGCCCAGAAGTGCTGCGTGTTTTTGCCCCACAGATTGAGGCATATTTTTATAAGGCTGGCATTATGGGTCGCCACAGCAACAGCTCTCAGCAGGGCATAATAAAATTTATTTTGATAACATAGCAGGAGGTAGGGAAAGCTTTAATCTTGGTCCCTGTTCCCCTTGATAGAGGGGCTAAAACAGCCAAACCTCAAAAAAAGTCCAACATGTCCTGCTCTCTTTGTATGTTGCAGCCTGCTATCCACTGCTACAACAATCACACAGTAATAATTTCATTTCATGTCTTTTCTGCAATCACATCCTTGAACATGAGTCACTATGACAGCTCACCTAATTCCAGACAAAATAAATCTGCAATTTACATTTCCTGGCTCATTAAGAGAAACCACGCTGTTTACTTAGCTGTGTCTTCCGTTGTGATTTCATGCTTGCTGAAACAGCTGTCAATGAGTCATAAATCACAGAATAATTTTCGCTTTGCAATAAACATATTAATCTCATTTATAATAACTTTCTCTGTCCTCTGTGTTTCTTCATTGATCCACAAGGTACTGTGTTTTATTTCCAATGCAATGTGTACAGGAAACAAATGGCAAAAGTATGTGAAGTACTCACTGTATGTAGCTACATATATGGAACACCAAAAGATTTGTCTCCCTTTCCTGGCTGTTTGATGTTTTATGGATGTTTTAACCCTTTAAAGCCCAGTCCAACAAATAATAGCCACAACATCCTATTTTTTTAACTGGAGTGTGTATTGCACACTTTGTTGAAAAACATAAAGAAAAATTTTAAGAAATTATTTCTAAATGTAAGATTTTTGATGTATTACATATGATACATCAGTAGTCTGTGATAATTATTTAATCAAAAGATTTTTGTGTATCAAATATGATACCATTGGCCTTATAGGGTTAATCTGGTTTTATTCCACTTTATTTTGCACTCGTGAACACAGCTTCATGCACCACCTGAAAAAAGAATTTCAAAATCACTCACAAAATGATCACAAATCAGAAAAACATGTCCTTTGACAGGATGCGTTAGCCTCCGTTATTTATGTATTTGCATGTATATGAATTGCTTCCATTTTTGGTAACTAAACAATCAGCATATTTGTTTAGATTGTGAAATTGTTGCTTTTAAACATAAAGGACACTCTTATGTGTATTGAGAGCCACTAATCTGCTACATGATTAAAACTGGAACGGCAGGAAAAGGGAGACGAATCATGGCTCTGGTGCTCCAAACACAAACTCACTTTCCACTGACATTTCAAGTGGATAAAAAGTAATTGTTATTGCGTCTTCATTGCCGGTAACAGTGGCAATGCTGCTCAGTCTCCACAAAATGTAAATGTTACTAAAATATGTTTAATTGATGAAATTTTCTGTTTGTGTTTTTCAGCAAACCCCCTGCTTATTAATTCATCCATGCAACCTGACCTGACGGTGTCACGTACCTACACCAGCCCTATGTGTTTTCAGGACTCCATTGACAAGGAGCTGATGGCCGAACGCTCGCTCCTTGACCCGCTGCCTGATCTCAAGGTTAAAGGTCAGAAAGCAGAACTGTTATAAAAGCCCATATTCCAACTACTTTTGGAAGGGCAGGAATGAAAGAGTAACATACTTCTCTGCAGTTTGCATTTAGATGGATAATCCATCTTTCTTTGAACTCTGTGTTTCTCTTAAGCTAATCTCTCCGGAAGCTTTCATACAGATAAAAAAAAAAGCTTATGACCTCTGAGGTCATGACAAATTGACCATTTGCAATTCAAATACTATTACCATTAGCTCTCCCTTAGTTACCGATGCAATGCCTCTCAAGCTTTTCATCCTCACACAACACACTGTATGTACATTACAGTGATATGGTGTAACAGTGGTCGATGAACATCTCTAAACTGTCTCCTCATTTCAGGACAACAACCACAGGTTTTGCCTGTTCAAATAACAATAATCAGATCATATTAGCTGTAGCGAGCCCAGTTAATGTTAGCTTCAAGAGCGAACATATTATCTCCAACTTGCTATTTAATGTTTCCGTTGATTTTGTATAGGCAGTGTTAAATATATCATCCTGAATGGCTGAGGCCGAGAAAAGTTAGTGTCCTTGGTTGATGATCCATATAGAAGATAGCAATAAAGGCAGCTTTTTTCCTCTAGTGCAATACCCCTTATGAATAAAAAAAGTAAGAAAAGATTGTTATTGCATTACAAATCCTGTTTCATTGTATTTTCAAGCAGTATGTTTCACTTCTGACACAAAAAAGACACAAAAGAAAAGGTTTTGAGGATCAGGACAATCAATGTGTTGGCAAACATAACACTGCGTTATATATCATCTATAAAAATAAAGACAACAAAGAGAAACAGAAAGGCCACAAATTAGACAGTGATGTCCTTTTACTCTTTGTTTGTTTGTTTGTTTATCATGTGTCATTTTGTTTGTGTGTGATCATTTTAGTATATATGTTTTTGACTGTTTGTGGTCATTTTGTGTCTTTGTTTGTATTTTAAGTGTATGCACAGTTATCTTTATTAGCTTTCATTTGCGTCTCTCTGTGGTCATGTCTTCCCTTAACTGTGATGTGTCAGTAAACACTCATACTGTGCTTGATTGGTTTGTCATCCATGTTTACTGTGATTCCATATTCCTGTCTTTTCTTTTCTTTTGGTTTAATGTTTGTGCTGTGAGTAAGTTGAACTGCAACAAAGTCACAGTTGTTTTGTTGTTTCTTTAGGGGTGACAGAACGGGCAGAGTATCATGTCATGCCCCACCCTCAGACATTTCCAAGGGGCCTAGCTCCAGACTACAGAAGGGTTTCAGTCGGTACAACGCTGGGCAGAAGAGGCAAAAACGTTTTTACTCCACAAGTCTCTCTGACTCCCAGCAGGCCTCTCCGCAAAGCAACTGCGGTGTTTGGTCATGCTGGAGGCAGGCTGGTGGTACCTAACACAGGTGAGCCCATTGAGGAGAAATTTTAATTGGTTACATTCCTGCAGGAGAGCTACAACAAAAACACCAGAAATCAAACAGCAGCTAAACTCTGTAACTTACCATAGTTTGACACTACGGTAAAGCTGATAACAGACATTTATTATTGCACTTTGAAGTTGTTTGACCTTGTCAGTGTTGGTCTGAAATGAAAATGTGAAAATGTCATCAATCGACCAAGTAACATGAGGATGAATATATTATTTTCTGATGTGATGAAGGAAGACAGCGTTGACATTTGTGCTTCCTGACAAACTAAATCAACAATTCTCAGAGTATTAAGAGTTCTTCTAACCACAGTAAACATTTGATCAATTAAAGCACTGTGGATTTTAGCTTTAACATTTAACATTTTTTTAATTTTTCAAATGTATTTTGATGTGTATATAAAACGTTGACAAGTATATGTAATACACTGCACGGTCTACATTATTCAGGCAACTTTTGGCCTACATTCATCATCCTGTCCCTTGAGGGCCTTTATCTACTGCAGCATAGATTGGCAGTAATTGTTTATCATACAGCAGAATGTCATGCATGTGTGTCTTGGAGAGAAAAAGTCTGTGTGTGTGCTTATGACAAAAAGATTGCTGGCAGGATTGATTCACAGGGCCTCTGGGACTTGTTTCCGTCACCTTTTTCTGGAGGCCGTCACCTCCATGGCTGTCTCCTTTAGTAAAGAGACCTGACAACTGAGCAGGTGTGTGTGTGTACATGTCTGGCTGTGTGATGATCAGTTTTTGCATACCTCCTTCTCTGCAGGTATCAGTCTGTTGGTGCCTCATGGGGGGATCGCCGAAGACACTACCTGGGAAATGTACATGATCATCAACCAGCAGGACAGCAGGTAGGGGACTCTGACTGAGGCGGTGCAGTCTGCTTCTTAGCCTGCTGTCTTTTAATCTTTGAATCCATCGCACCACATCTCTCATACTTCTTCCCGCCACGCTGTCTCCTCCTCTCTTTGGCGAACATGCACCACAAGGATGAACAGATACACACGGATTCTTTGATACGAGAAGTACACAGTCACAAGTACACACACACCCACATGTATGCAGACATATTTCCACTCAGCATGGGGTCTTTGCTCATCTTGAAGACACTACAGGAAAGGACGTGATATTTCACAAATACATTGGCATCTGTACACAGATTGCATTACTGCCTTAAGCAACTGTCTGAGCAGGGAAAGACTCTGGTAGGCCATTTTGTGTTTGTAGACATAACTGTGACAATATCTCTTTACATCATGACAGGTTAGAGTAGTGAATATTGTGAACTTTGTAATGTCATGGTGATAGGTGATATTGATTGGAGGTTTTTGGTTCAATAGAACGTGATATGCTACAAAGTTTAGATGACTATTGCCTTCCAGCGGGAGCCTCTTTCCGTAAGTTTGCCGTCAAGATTTTTAAAAAGCTATTACTCAAGCAGAAAATGGCATGAGAGATAAGAATCGCTTGAAAAGGAGTGTAAGACATTTGACTTTTCTGCAACAGAGCTTCAAAAGCTATCTGACAACTGGAAGTCAGGTTTTCGACGTGCTCTTGATTTATAGCACACAATATCATCGTGTCAGTATGTCTGCTGGCAAGATATCCCCCTTACAAGGTGGCTAACCACCACCTTCTCAATGAAATTCCTTTTATATATCCCAGGGAGAATCAAAAGTGACATTTAATGGCATCCCAAATTCAGCTGTCATATGCCACTCCCACCAACATCCTAAGGTGCATGGGGTCATCTGGGTAAAGATACAGATCAAAGGTCACATTTTGGTTGTGGCACAGAGCTCAGCTTGTGGGCTCACTGCACACTCCCCCACCTAAAGTTTCCCCAATTCAGCCAAGCTGCTGCCCTCCAGGATCCTGCTTTGCTCTGATAAGCCTGATGCTGTTTACTTCTCTGGCTGTCGTCTAAGAAGCTGCAGGAGCCGTGCACCACTGAGCTGTCAGTCAAAGCCTATCTACTGACAGCCGCAGAGTCCAGGGGAGAAATTGGATCCTTTCTTCCTATTCAAACCTCGGCCATCTACATAAGACGACGCTTTCCTCTGCGAAGAATAGGAATCGATCAGCTCTGGCTCAGTTTCAGGTGTTCACTAGAGTTTCCGTCCGTCCTCTGAGCTTTGCGAGGTTGTTTTGTGTGTGATCTTCTCCGGCTCAGCGGGGGGACGGTGGGTAGTCCAAGGACAGAATCGTGGTGTGTGGCAAAATGCGCCTGATGTTATGTGACTCACACAAGTTTGAGTGAATGTGTTCAGCGGTATCATCCTTCACTTTGAGCATATGTTGCAGTGAGGCAACAACTACTCTATAGTGCCAATCATACTGTAGGCTTACTTTTTAAACTTTGGTCGGTGGTTGTTTTTGATGTTGTTTTATGTGTCCTGTGCAGTTTGTAGCAACTAATACATTCCTAATTTCCCAAATTCTTGGATTCAAACCCACTTTAATTGTTTCTGGCCAACATAGAAATGCACATTAAATAAATTACTTACTCTTGTTTGAGCTATGGTTTTGCCTTGTCACCTTAAAAAAAAAAAAAAAACATCTCTTTATCTGCTAAATGCACCACTGTGTCCACTAGCAAGATGCTAATATTGTCTGCTTTCTGTTTGGTGCTTTCACTGGGAACAGCAAATATGCAAGGGGAGAAAATGAACCAAAACAGTAAAAGGATTGGTTTTTAACATAAAAAAATGTAAAAAAAAAAAAAAGACATTAAAAGCAGTAAAGGGTGACTGCAGAGTCTGGTGAAAAATTTCAGAGAGTTTGTAGAGACAAGAAAAAACATCAGATTAGTGCAGCTACAGAAAACAATTACCTTTAACAGAATAATACTATGTATGCAAACATTTTACTAAAACTGTCAAATGCTTATTTTTAGTGTGATATTAAAGATGAGCTCAAAAGTCTGTTTACAGGTCTTAGGTGTAGTTGAAAAACATTGCATAAAGCCTTTATTATCTCCAGAGGGAGCTGTGCAAGTGAAGTGCTTTTTTATTGGCTTCCTGGCTGTAGCAACAGCAACCACTGATAGTCTGGAGATGTTGAGTAATATCATTTGAAGAGTTAGCAATAAACATCACTATGTCTTCAATAGAAGGACATAACAAAGATGATAATGATAAAGATGGTATGCATGGTAGAAGTATTTGTTTTGTCTTTTATATATTTTGCATGTAATTTTGTGAAATTTTAACAAAAATGTCAACCCAATTATAACATTTCAACTTTAAAGCCTAGTTTTGGAGCTATACAACTCCATACTGCTGTGAGAGCTTGAAAGATGAGTCAAAGTGTCAAACACTAATGAGCCCCTGTCAAAGTGTAATTTTGTACCAAATCCATGAATGTCTTACTGTGTGAAAAACTGAAACTGACCTGTTGTGTGCACTGTACATATGACTTTACTAATAACCCAGATTTTGTATCTTCATGTTAAGCATTACCTTGGAGTGACATTTCTTTGTTTTCATAACCACAATAAGAGATGATAAATAACCGTCTATAATCTTAGCTCACGGGTAATCTGGCTAATTACCATAGTCTCAGCAGCAGGTAACCTTGGTTTCCTCTGTGCCTGGGGCTGATTAGCACAAAAGTGCAGGTGCAGGGCAATGGTGCTGTCTGGATGTGTGATTGTATTTTTAGACAGCAGATCATAACCTCTTTTTGTTTTTTAGTGTTGATTGGTAACAGCATAATGAAGAATGCAGTTTTCACACAGAACTCTGCATCAATACACTGTGTAGTATTGTGTCGTAGTATGTAGAAACTAAGTAGTCAGTTAATTGGCCAAAGCATACATAGGTTTACATAGGAGAAAAACTGACAATAAGGTATAATATTTTACACATTTTCTAAGAAATTAAGTGTGAATTGGACCAGACATGTTGTGCCTCAGCTCTTCTAGTCCATTTCATGTTCGGGGTTATATACAGACTTTCTGTTGTTTTACTCAGGTTTATTTTTCTGCCTGACCCCCAACTCTGCAACCTAGCAAATCTTAAAAAAACAGCAGGCCCAAGCACAAGTTCTTATTTCAAACGAACGGTGGAGTTGTCACGGAGTCCCCACACCACACATAAGATGGACAGCAACCTAAGCTTATCTGCTATTGTTACTGCCCTCTCTTCCTAAAAAGTCTAGTCTACATTGTCTAAGAGTCTATTTTGAATCTCTAGTCACAAAATTTTCAGTGTGGTCACTTTACATTATGGTTGATCTATGTCGGGAAAAACAGGACCTGATACTGTGTAGAGATGGTTTGTGCACCACTTCATTTCAGCAGAAGGCGTGGACACATGTATGCAGGAGGAAAACACGTTAGAAAACAGGCAATGTTTAGAAGTGACATTGCACTGGCACACAGTTGACATGGTCATACACAATCTCACATCATCATGTTGTGTGTGTGTGTCACGATGAGAGGTGTAACCTATAAACACTTCTCACCTTTGTTTGTGTGCATCTGTGTGTAGGTGCCTACACACAGGGTTTGTCCCTGCTGCGGCTGTATTAATGATGCTGAAAAATATCCACGCTGCTCCAATGACAACAGCACCAATATCATGTCCTGTGTATGTGAGGTGTCCAGCCAGGCCAGCTGCATGACTGATGGTGGTCCTATCGATTGCTCTCAGTCTTCAGGGCTTCCAGCCAAGATTGGGCTTCTGGCCAAGAGCAGCTTGGCCCAGCTAATCTGTCACCAGGCTGGCCAGAGCAGGCTTCATAAGCTCCATCGACCCACGAAGCTTACACGCTGTGTGCTAAAGCCTGTCCTCCCCAGCCTCACTGTCCATTAGTCTTGGGGCTTTAATCTTCCTCTATCTGTGTGTCTGTGTGTCATCTAGTCAGGGATTGATTCATTATGAGTGTCCTGAAATCTGAGTTTACTTTGTTTATAGGCAAGGGTCACACTTGGTTATCTGACTTCTTGTTTAAGCAGTGATTCATTAGTGGGGGGATTCATGCTGTCATCTTTATATACTTTTTAACCTCAATGGTTTCTTTGCAGTTTAGGAATGCAGAGAGACAAAATGACTTAGCTTTATCATAAATGTTTGTGATATTGTTATATCTGCTCTTCTAATACGTGCGTTTACCTATGTTTGTGCAGTACTGTGATGGATGACGAGCCAGAGATATTTTTGAGCCCTGCAGTCACATACGGACCACCATGCCTTGACCTGTCCTGTCCTACAGCCATGACCATAGCCCATTGTGCAGAGGTTACTGGTGATAACTGGACCATTCGACTAAAGAGACAAATGCAGGACAACAAGTGGGAGGTGAGCAATTTCTCTTAAGTATAAGATGTGGTTAATAGGTTAATTTTTTGCTATAGCATCAGTGCAGCCTGTTAACAAGTGCAAACACTTTCAGTGGTGCCAGGAATATCAGTATGATCTGATAAACTGCTATGAGTTACTTTAATGAAAATTTCCATCCTGCAGTGTAGTCATGCAAGAACAGAAATGATTTCAGGGTTGCCAGCTCAGATTCGTCATTCTGCATAAAATTCAGCGTTTCAAGCTCTACCTCTTGCTGTCATGCTACATCCAAAAGAAATGTCAGACTAAATGTAAATGGGAGTTATTAGTCAATGACGCTTTCATTTCTTTTTTAGTATAATGATAATGGTATTGTGAAGTACTACGCTTTTCACAGGTGTGCAAATTTAAAATTGCAGCCATTTATACACAGCAAACATCATGAAATGACATACATAAACATCAATGCATATGTGTATTTATGTCTGTTATATTGCAAAATGTATGTAAATATAAAAATGTCTAGACAGTGAGGTATATGCAGTAGCTCCATTGTGCCAGTGTAATTCAGTAAGGCACAACTGTGTTGTAACAAAAGCATTTGCACATAACAGCTTATTAAGTGATATTTAAAATTTCAGCAATCGTAGAACGCCTATCATAATAACTGTGAGAGCCAAAGAGATTTATATTTAAAGCTTGAATGTGGATTCATGTGAATTGTATAAATTACTGTTCAGAAGCATTTTTGAAAATATGATAGAATCAAATGCAAGAGCTAGCCATAAAAAGGTTTAATAATAGACAGGAAGTTTAAATGATGTCTTTGAACCATCTATTTAGTTTTCTAACGAAAACTGCAAGCACACACAGATTTCAATAAAAAAGTGCTAAAAGGTTGGAGTACCTACTTCAGTCTGATACCTCAGTGTGAGGTCAAAACTGATCAAATCTGGCAAGTGTGCTTCATAAAAGGTTTAAGAATTCATTCACTCATTCCTCTAAATGCATTATAGTGTTATCTGCGTGATTGCTGCTGTGAATAATTTTCTCACATCCTGTTTTGTCAGTAAAATAACACCTCTGACAAAAGTCGTTCACCTCTGCCCTGCAGCACTTCACAGTCTCATGGAGGACTGGCTCAAACATCTGAGTTAAATCCAAACATTCTCTGTCCATTTTCCTATGTCTCCTACTCCGAGTAGACATATCTAAGATGCTCTTTTAATGTTTAACTAACCTCATCAAAAGGCTTTGGAGACCTTATTGAGGGAGAGTGACCCAAGCCATCAAGCGTTTGTGACCTTGGAAGGCCTGTGGCTGCCTCCCTGCCTGGTCCTTTCACAGTATGTGACATTTACACAGATGCAATTTGCCAGCAGACTTGTTGCACAAAAGGCAGCCATCAAAAGACCCATCACTAATGGGAGCTATATGCCATTGGAAAAGAGAGAATAGCAGAGAGAGTGAATGAAGTAAGAGACAGGCAGAAAGAAAGATGCTGACAGGTCCAGAAAAAGAGGAGACTCCAGGAAAATGCAACTTTGTGACCTGTCTCTATAAAATAATGAGCCCTTTGTCTTTGGAAAGTTGCTTGCTCAAAATCTAATCTTGAAAATTAGCGACATAATGCGAGAAGGAGGTACCCCCGTCTTCCTCTCTTTCCTTTCCCTCTGTCTCTATCTGCTTCTCAGCACCATTCCCATTAAAGCTTGCACTTTTGTACCGCTAGAGTTTGACTCCATCATTTCTCCCTGGCTGCCTGGCGGGGATGAGCTATGTCATGGAGATCCTTCATGTCCGCTGCCGCGCTAATGGGACTGGTTTAGCTGTGGGCTACTAAATTACCCAGCACTGCTTTATATGCCTCAGCCTGGCCATATGCAGAGGGGATCTATGGGTCACACCAATGATTCAAAGGTGATTTAGGAAGGATTGAACCCTAGACGAGGTGCAATTGGCTACTGGATTCAACTGCAACCTGCTAACCCTTTATGGCAGTGTTACTATATCCATATCTGTTGAGTAACATGTGTCATTTTTCATTTGGCCCTTGTTCAGCTCTGCACAATCCCTGTTCCTAAGTGAGCATGTGTATGAGGGAAATTTTTCGTCTTCCTGTCTGTGAAGTATCTTAATAATATCCTTAACAAAAGAAGAACCTTTAAAATTTTTAAATGCTGGATCCATTGCTGTTATGGCCTAATACTCACACAGAAACATTTCCTTTTGTTGTTTTTTTTTTCCTAGTAAGTAGAGTAATAGATGATGCATAAAATCCTGACACATAAAATTTGCAATTACTCTAATAACAAACACGTCCAGCCTCCAGTTTGATGTTTAAATTAAAGCCTCTTACTCCGTTAGCAAACAAATTCTGGCTTTGGCTGTAATTGAAATGTTAATAATCATAAATCAGTGACCTTAGCTCCTGTGTGTAGAACTGGGTACTGAATCCTCCAAACCAAATATCAAAGTATATCACCAAAACATCCTTCTATAATTGACCTGCTCTCATTATTAACCCTAAAACATTATATTCAAATATTATACCCCATAATATATTATGATATATGTTTAATGAATGAGATTTGGTCTCTCTTGATGGATCCCTTTCCCCCAAAAGGAAGTGATGTCAGTCGACGAGGAGAGCACTTCCTGCTACTGTCTGTTGGAAGGCCAGAGGTGTCACGTGCTGTTGGAGCGACCAGGTTGCTACGCCCTGGTGGGGGAGCCACTGAACCACGATGCAGCCAAGCGGCTGAGGCTGGCTGTGTTTGGCAGTGCGGACACCAGCAACTCTCTAGGCTTCACCCTCAGGGTTTACTGTGTGGACGACACACCCCATGCATTTCAGGTAGGAGAAGAGACAATTGAAACTAAGAGCCATTTTTGGGAAATTCTACTCAACATAAAACGTCTCATGTTTCATATAATAAATGAGATTAAAACTAGCACCATGTTGGCATTTTTATTAGTGTGCGGCATTGCTTTGAGCTAGTTAACATCTGCATGCTCAAAATGACAGCGTTGTCATGCTGGTGTTTAGCTGGTAAACTGCTGTCACCATAACAGCTTATAGTTTTACCATGCAAATAATTGCTAATTAGAATAAAATGTCAATCTCCTGGTCCTAGGGGAGACGGAGCGTATCACCAAGGTCAGATGGATACATCATCGGAGAGCTATACAGATTTTAATGGCAATCCGTTTTGTTGGTTGGTTGACAAACCAAGAGACTGACAGCCAAAAATATTTATATTCCCAACTGAATTCTAATATGTATGATAAGAAGTTTAAATTGCATAGTTGTGCTGTTGTCTCTGGTGACATTCCTGGAGGAACTCCTGTCTCAAGTCTTTTGGTGCTCTGCTGAAGATTTGCCTGTTCAGTAACATTGCTACAGGGAGATGCTTGATGACTAGGAGACAAAGAGGGACTTTTAATTACAAAGACAACAGATGCTCCAATGTTGCTTCTCTGCCCTTTCTTTGCGTAATTTAATTTGCACTCTGTTAATTAAATGTGTTGCAGCACTGCATTCCATTTAACAACTATTCAAACACGTTAAAATAAGACACATCCTCAGACGCAGCACGGGTGCATCACTGTGCTCTTTGGTGGCACTTCTTCTAGTGTGGGCACACTCAAAAGCACAAACACATTACTTTTTCCTTAAGGGTTCTGCAGCCAAAAATAACTTTTTTTGTAAGGGTCTTGTGTTGCCTATGTTAATTAAAACACACACAGGCTTTTTAGAAGTAATGCTTTTAGTTGTCCTACATAGACACTAGCCCTGCTTCACTTGCAGCTTCATTTAAAGGGTCGAATTGCATGTGAACAAAGAGAAATTTGATGCCAGGAGCCAATTCACTCCACCTCTCCATCAGTCAGACATGGTTATTTGTTCATTTGTTCTTTTTTGTTGTTGTTGTTGTTGGCTTTTGTTTGTGCTTCATACGACAATTAATTTCCCCTGTGAGCTTGAAGAGGGAATCGATCAGGTTTGAGACAGCCTGTATGCTTTGCCTTTCCTTTCTCTCTGTGCTGCGTAACTGAGAGGATAAGCACCATGCATTCCCATGACACTGAAAATATAAATACAAATATGCAGCATATACCAGCATTTGCACATATATGTTATTGTGCTCTATGCATCTGGAAAAATTACGATATCACAAAGCAACAATACGGGCAAAGTGACAAATTTGTGTTTCATATTTGTGTAAAACCAATATGTTTGACAAACAGCTGCTCTGCTCTTTTTCATTGGATCCACTTTGTATCTATTGAAGCAGCAGTGGCACAGAGGGGCCCCTATTGCAAAATTGAACTTTTAGGGCCAAACCACCCACTGCCGGCATGTTGAAAGCTTAAAGATAGACAGTGCACCACCACAGTTTTATTTTTCATTTAGAGCTGATGATTCTTCACGGCCACAGCATTTCTCTAAATGTGCAAAGAGCACTAGGCAGATAAAAATCAAGGTTTCTGGAGTGCACAAGCACTGCATGCTTCACTTAAAACCCAGTAAAAGCACTTCCTAAAAGCTTCCTGTGTATATTTGCATTAGCGTTTTGTCTCATTCTCATTAATTTATGTTCATGGGTTTTTCTTTTTCATTTCTTCCACATTTTTCTTTTGCATTGGCAGATGAATTGAAATGATTTTTAAAAGATTTTTCAGTTTATAAAACTGATATATTTCATATGCAGCTGCTAAATGTTCAGTTTTTAAATATAATACATTCATGTTTTTCATATGTGAAAATTCTTGTGAATTATCAATCTACAGCAACATTTTGTTCCGCATGAAAAGCTGTGTTTTATACCTGAGGCTCTGGTTCTGTACAGTCAGTTTATCAGCCATGTAACATCCTGTGTCTACCTTTCTCTCTACCTTCTTAACCCACGCCCTCACACAACACAACTCACATCTTCATATCAGGAGGTGGCAGCGGGCGAGCGCAGCAGGGGCGGGTGGCTGCTGGAGGAGCCTAAAGTGATGCTGTTTAGGGGGAACACTTTCAGCCTCCAGGTGTCCATCCAGGACATCCCACAGTTGCTCTGGAGCATCAAGCCTTTCACCACCTGCCAGGTAGGCGGTTTCTAACTGTAAGTTTGTGACATTAAGTGCAAAGGAATGTAAAGCAGTGAGTAGGTTTAGTGTATGTGTATCTCAGGGCTAATTTAAACCAAGCTCTACTCTGTCAGGGTCACGCATCTAGAAAGAAGCTGTGCACCTTCATCTTCTCAGCTTCCTCTGTTCCTCCATTACCACTCTCTCTCTCTCACATCCTATTTCGTACTTGGCCACATCAAAGCCAAAGGACAGCAGCAAGGGCACAGTATGAGATCACTAAGGCTAGCCATCTCACTGACACACATGCCCTTACAACATTAATTATGTGTGGCACACACGTGCATACACACACTGAATTTGTGTGTGGTTAGCTTCCTATAGGTCTCCATCTTGCATGTTCTGCTCTACCATGTGATGTTTATTTCATCAGTGACATCCTATTTGCGGAATTAGTCCACTATAGTGCTCCAAGAACACCAACAAGGCTTTCTTGGAGAGAGAAGAGCCACTCTGTGAGGGTCCTACAGTGAAGATGACTACAGGCTTTCATTCAGACACTACTTTCCTCTGAAGGAGGCTTTTACAAGTAGCCTTCCTTCTGTCTGATGGATCTAAAGAGAGGATTATTCATCTATAAAACAGTGTTTTTGACCTGTTCTCACTGTGCCACTGATTGGGTCATACAGTAGTTAGTAATGGAAGTAGAAACTGGCCTTTTAGATTCCATTTGCTCTGATCTGTTCGTTTTGGCTTTTCAGATGCTACATTGTGGGAAAAATCAGTACAAAATGGGCAAATGAAGTCATCTCTGTCCTAATTCCGAAACCCAATCATATCTCTTAGATCTACATTTACAAGCTTCACATTACTCCTAACCAGAGCAACAAAGTGGCAAATATTGCTTGGAAAGTCTGAATGTGATGTTCAATACAACACAATAATTACATATACTCCTAATAATGTGGGCTTGGATGTGTAATATTTAATGATTTCATGTAGGACTAACCACTCTGTTGGGTGTAATGCACAAGTAATCTGTAATTATTTTTCCCAAGTAACAGTGAGGAAAAAAACATTAATATATTTAATCTTGGCACTTATGCCTCCAGCTCTTTCACGTGGCTAACAGGATACATTTTTGTCCCAAGGGCTCTAACGCCTGCTGGTGTTCTTTGTGATGGGTAAACTGCTTGATTAGGTAACATCATTGATCGGCTGAAGAGGCCACTCATTCGGTCTTAATTAATCATGTAAACAGCAAAGTGGGTGGCAAAGCAGGATTCGAATAATGAATGTCTTTAGCAGGGGTTTAATGAGTTTGTTGTCTCCTCTGCCTAATACTTTCATCGTTCTCTCTGTCCGCCCTCCGTCTCTCCTCGGTCTTCAGGAGTTCTCCTTTTCTCAGGTGTGGGCCAGTAACCAGCGTCCCCTGCAGTGTGCCTTCTCTTTGGAGCAATACAGCCACTCCTCGTCTCAGCTGTCTTGCAAGATCAGCGTGCGACAGGTCAAAGGCGAGGAGCAAATACTCCAGGTCTACACGTCTGTGGTAGAGGTGAGTAGCACTTGGAGAAGAAGGAGACAGTGTGTGCTTGTTAATAGGTCTTTTTATGGCACTGAATAACGCATGATTTGATTTAAGTGCTTGCTTAATGAGCCTTTCAGGGAGCTTTTCATGTATAGATTGCAAATTGTCTTGATAAGTCCTTGTCCTTGTCTTCATATTGTGGTGCTGAGATTTTGATTTTGCATGATCAACACCACACTGACATCTCTTAATACTTTTTTTTACTAGAATGAAAAGGGAGTGGTTCCCTTTATCACACAGTCGGACTGTACCATGACCTCTCAGACAGGGTCAAGGGCCTTTAAAATCCCCCTGTCCATCCGTCAGCGGATCAGTGCTACCTTTGACATCGCTAATGCCAAGGGGAAGGACTGGCAGCTCTTGGCTCAAAAGCTCCACATAGACAGGTATAATTTATCGCAGTCTAAAACCTACATGTCATTCTTTAGTTGCCATTTACCTTTTGCTGATTCATTTGTCCTTTACACAAGCTCAGACACATGACTCAGCTGGTGTATTATGTGTAGTTAATTCTGATTAATTGAATAATGATGAGGCAGCATACATCTTGCGTGTTGTGCTCTCACCAGTATGTAAAAGCAGGTCCTGTTTGAATACTATTTTTAATCTAGGATTTAGGCATCGTGTCAGCCTTAATCTTCCATCACCAACCAGCCTTCAGTAACACGCCACACTGCTGATTTCATTATAGATCTAGAAACACATGCACGAGAGAGAGAGAGAGAGAGAGAGAGATGTAAGGGCCAACTTTAGCACAGTCAGAATAACTGGAGAGAAGATGCAGTGTTTTGCAGAAATCTGAAGGAGGGTCTTAATCTGCTGACAGGCCAGCCTGTGGCAAGAAAATATGTTCATGTTAGCACTCCTTATTAGCTGCATCTCTCCACGTGCTCTATCCTTTGAGCCTGCTAAACGCTCCAGAGCTTGTGCCAGGTCAGTATTTGCGTAGGCCGCAGAGGACTTTAGTTGTTTGGTGATAGGGTGATCTCTATTTGCTCTTCAGAAGAGAAGTCAATAATCAAGTGATTATAGCAGGAACATTCTTAGATCTGTGCAGTCAGCTCTGTAAAGTACTTGAAGGAGAAACTACTGAAAGTGAGTATTCTCTCTCTCTCTCTTGCCAGTTGGCGAAACATGAGAGGGAAAAGTTAACTAGGAAACTGTTACAGAAACTATGTGATTAAGGAATTTCACTTTAACACAGTCTGAAAACAAACATCTGTGACTGAGGAATGAGAGAGGATTTCAGAGAGTTTTCAGCCCAGACGAATGCACCAAAAAGTATGTAATGGGAATGTCTCTACCTAGTTAAGCTGATTTTTGTAATTATTTCTTTGAATGTGTGGGAGCATTATCACACCGAGGAAGAAAATGAAATAGAGAGGAAAAGTAGGGAGAAGGCAGCAAATGTATTGTGATGAAACAGTGCCCTCTGTTGGATAGGTGTAATAAAAACTGCAGAGGAGCAAAATCAATGTCAATGAAATCTTGCTTGGAGCCTGTTTTCTCATACAATAAAACCACAGGTTTATTGTAGTTTTGTCCACCACAAAGCGTAAATAAAGATTACTATATCAGTTTCATTGTAAGCCTTGTGAAAATGTAACATGTAACTAACCATTGCTGGTTATTATTGACTGATTTTTAAGACATTTTCGTATTAAAATGTAATGCAAGAAGTAAGCCCCCTCCATTTCAATACCCATTTGAATGGTAATCTTCATTGCAGATGTAGTTATGTGACACTGGAAAGATGCACACTGACCTAGTTTAAAGTGTGACACATAGAGGTGTCATTTTGTTACTTATACATCAGTTGAAATCCAGTCATCACCCTATATAGTTATAATAATATTAATAATGTATACTTTATTAACCCTCTTGGGGAAATTATTTGTAAAACAGTGGACTATATGAAACTGTTAAGTGGAAACATGAAAACTCCAGTGCAAAGAATTGAGGTTTCAGTGCAATAGGGAGCCTCTTAAATCCTGCAGATGAAAGCTGAAACATAATATATACAAGTTCCATTTGCAGGTTTTAATTGTTAACTTTAATTAAATCTTTCTTGGAAAATACAGCTTTTTTTAAACTATGAAAACAAGTAAGTCAGACATTCAGTAATTATTTTATTACAAACTAAGTTGTAAAAAGCAACAACCCATTCACTGAGAGTGCTTACAGGGTTCAATTTAACCAGTAGCTGAGTTAATCAACTAAATCACCAAGGTACCAACTTAACAATTCATTGTGCTGAAATAGTTTCCTCTTATAATTAACAGTACAAAGCAATCACTTCATTACTCAACCACTTATTTGTTCTCAGCAGTTATTCCTTGCTATGTGATTTACCCTAATGAAGTGTAATATAATATTCCATTTTCCTTGGCCCGTAGGAACCTGTGCTACTTTGCATGTCAGGAGAGCCCATCATCAGTAATTCTGAGTCTGTGGGAAGCCCAGCACCAGGACTCGGGGGACCTGGACTCTCTCGCCAGTGCCCTTGAGGAAATCAGCAAGATCCAGTCATCTGGGATCGCCTATCTTGGCTGCAGCAGAGAAGAGCAGGACTCTGAATTCACTAAACTTGGGTAGGGCAGGTCTACAGCAGATCAAATATTGATGGAACGTTTACTGCATGAACACTAATGAGCAGGTATACTGGGAAACCTGCAGTGAGGAGGGGATGGAAATATGACAGCAGAGAATCTCAGTTTTGGACTGTTTAAAATGGAACACCTCTGCTAAACCAAATGGTACATACAGATAGAAGGTAAACATGGAATAACTGATACAGAGCATTTGTGTTACTGAGGGGCAACAAAAACATTTTGGAAAGGGAAAGAAGTATCCCACATCCATCTGTCACTACTTGATACTCCTAAAGACAGATCCAATAAGCTGTATTCAAGGATTACAGATATCTGTGTGAAGAGGATGGAGTGCATTTTAGACAGCCTGCCGATCATGCTGGTGTTGTGACCTTCCCAGAATCGGATGTGCTGGCACTTGCCCTCAAACGGTCTTCTGGGCTGTCAAAATGTTTAGTGTAACGTCATTATGTTGTCAGTCATTTTCAAGATCTCCTAATGCTCTTTTTTTCTTGTCTGCACCGTGTTTCTAATGTTACTTGCTGGAGTCAGATGAGAACACAGAGAGCAAGGAATGTTGGCTATTAAGTCTGTCAAAACATCTTGTTGTTACTATGGGTTCAGAAACATTGACATTGCCCACACTGATTATTATTTAAAAGGATAATGATGCCCAAATGCTAAAGCAAAGAGTGTGTGAGGTGACTTTCTAAATGCTATGACAGTAACTCAACCAAATGGATATCAGTCGTTTAAACGAGAACATTTAAAAGCAGAACATGCTGTCAAAGCATCGGCTGCAGAGGGAAATAACTTACCTGGCTTATTTAGCAGTGCATCCAGTGACTTCATACCAAACAGACAGTGGGAACATTACATACACTGCAAGTTTTTGGTGCAGGTGAAGTGGTATGTGCTTTAAAGGCCTGTCGGGACTTAATTTTGTTTGATTTTTTTTATTTACAATGTGACTTTGGATGTGTCTCTTGACTGGAGCTGCTTTATTTTTTAATCACCTGGATCGTCGGATGCCCGGACATCATTATTTGGAAACACTTAGACAACTTTCATTTCTTCTCCTCTGTCATATCATCGAAGACAGAGCTAGCATCCATTTGAACAAAGATATCCTGATCAGGAAAATTCCCACATTCAGTCGCTCCACCAGCCCCTAAACTTAATAAAGTGACTTTGTGTTGAACTTGTGTTGGCTCTCTCTTTTAATCTATTTAATGAATTCAGTTCTTGAAAGGCCTGACATCCCGCATACAGTACGGTGGAGAAAATAGCTACTGTAAATCTTCAAAAACTGTGCTGAACAAAGAGATGAAATGGACCCATACAAAGTCCAATTTTCAGACAGATGTGCTGGAACCATGGAAGCCAATTTACTGTATTGATCTAGCATTGTATAACTGTTTGAACAGCACCAAATGAGAACCTCAGGAGGACTCTGGTTGAACTAGCTCTCCATAGGTACAACCTACATTTACAGTATGGATTTCTATAATTTGCCTAAGACTCCTTAATATTATCTATCGCTTAAATTAGTCATTCAACAAAAAAGCTACATTTGGATGTGCAATCCAGAGAGTAAATCTTGGCCCAGAGTTACCCAGTCCAAGTGAAAGTTCTGCTGCCAAGAGATGTGAGACAAGACCAATACCAATCTTACATTTTACACTTTTATGAAGCTACAGACTGTAGCCAGTTAGCATGGCGTAAGACAAAGACTGGAAACAAGAAGACAAAGCTAGTTTGCAGCTATAACAACAAAGCATGACAATTGTTTAACCTGCACAAAAGCCAGTATGTAAAAATGACTTTAGGGTTATATGCAGGACTATTTCTTCAGCAGGTGCAATGTTCCCTCCCTTCTTTTTCCATCTTAATAAGCTAACTTTTAAGTTCATCTCTTTTAAGCTGGAAAGAAGTGTGCTAATACTGGCTCTGCAGAGGGAAATTCCTGTTGATATATGTATTCTTGAGATATTCAGCCACTCAGATATGTTTCATTCAGTAGGTGGAGTTCATGGAAAATCTTGTCAGCATGCTGTGATCAAATATTTAAACTGGAAATCACACCGTAGATGTAGTCTATCAGAAAGGCTTTGTCGTTCTATCTACGTGGATCAAAGAACACCACAAATACTGTACAGACAAACTGTAATAAGGAGGGACTGATTCTCCACTATCAGCTGAAAAGGTCACTATGTATGTGGAATACATTTGCAAGATAATGACTCATATGAATAGAGGCCTCTCTCAATTTGTCAAATGCTGAATTAAATCACTAGTCAGTGGCCAGTGGGACATCAGGATATAAAGCTTAACTAAGCATGTGAAATACAAAATAATGGTTATTTGCATGAAAGAAAAAGCTATCTGTTTGAGGTGATATATGCAGATATTTTGTTTGTCCAACCAACAGACCAAAAGCCAAAGATATTTAGGCTCATATCATAGAAGATACCAGAAGAACAAAACATTTTCTGTCACCCTTTCCATCAATGCACTACTTATTATGATTCTAAAGTAAGTGTATAAGTAATAGTTGCATAATATTCTCAGGAGCTTTAAGCTCAACTTATATATATAGAAGCAAACCCTTAGTAAATCATTTGTTACCTTAGAATAATCTAATGTGAAGTGATGATGTTAGTGCTTGTCATTAGCATGTAGCAGCTAAAGATGTATTAGCAGCTTTGGAGTGCTATAGCTTGACAATAGGAGCTAGCTTGCTATCTCCTACCAGTCAACTTCTTAAAGCAGCTTTTGATTCACGTATTAATGTTAATTAGCCTTGAAATTACTTTATATAACATTACACTACATACAAAATCCAAGCCCTAAACTTATTTGTCAAAGTTACTTAAAATAATGTGATGCCAAAATCAGATTTGTACCAAACATGAAGTGATGGTGACCCGCTTATTTCATTTGATCACTAGTCCTGCTGTAACTATTGCCTCTCACATGAAGAACTACACTCTCTTCTACATCAGCTGAATGTATAATTTTGTACTAGAATCAACAGCTACTGTCCAGTAACTCAGAACACAAATTTCCCTCTGTCTTTAAGCGTGCTGCCACCTGATGATGTCTCCGACAGTTCTACCTGGGAGATGGGAGCTGGCTAAACATTGCTTTTTATTCTAAAAAAAATAGATAAATAAAATTGCTGTGGCTACGTTCAGAATCATCTGAGTTGAAGGACTGCTTCAGCTTTCTGAGCTATTACTCAGACATATTTCAGTGATGTATCATCATTCCCTAACGGCTCCTTCAAAACCATGACTGAAGCATGTTATGTGGAGAAAGAAGGACAGCAGGGGGTGCAAACATGTACTTGGCCTGACCTATTGTGAACTAAAACCAAAGATGGGACTCTTAAAGGAAACGGATAAGTCCTCAAGTTTTGCTTCTCCCTACGTAGTAAACAAAATCCTAGTGTCACAACAGAACATGGTGGAAAGCTGATGGTCTACTGAGCAACTAAATTACCAGTTGCATATGAAGAGCTGGACTGTGCTGCTGTGGATATGTTGTCCTGTAGAAAATCAATACAGCCAAGGCTTTACGGCAACACAACATGCAATTTTCCAGACTATACTAGCCTTGACTTCATCTCTGCACACCAGACTTTTGGGACGAGTGTTACACTACATTCACTAATTTTCAAACATTTCCAGTGAAGGAAAGGAACCACATCTAACTATGCAGATCTATAATTAACAGTTACAGTCTCATTTATGCCACTTCATAAACGTCTGCAGATGTAATTAGCTATTGCTTTGGATATTTGGATATTATTTCTAAATATCTTTTTTTTTTTGTTGGCTGAAACATGACTGGAATTGACTTTTTGGCTCAAGGCTTTGACAACAGGATGTTATGCTGCCAAATCTTTCTCCAAAAATTCTCTGTTCCCAATGTGTCCACTCAAAACTCAAAATCTCTCATACCTAACTTGGACTCTAAAGTTTTCTTACATTTATTAAACATCACATTTTGTTCTTTGCTTTACGCTGGCCATCTCTTACACATGCACAGACACATATAGATATTCACTACACAAGCAAAGCTAAAAAAAGTAAATTGATACACTTTTGGTTTATACTTGTGCATCAAAAAATTCACATTTATTTGTAACTAATTGTGCCTCTCTGTGTGGGTTTGTCATCAAAAAATGTGACCTGAATGTTTTTATTATAAAGTACCATATCAAAAAAAACAAGTATATTATATGCAAACTGTATTTTTCATTGCCATGTACAGAGGTATTTCCTAAGAATACTGAAGCATTTATACCTGTTCTGTTTGATTCCAGGTATTAATAACACATGACTAAATATGATGGATATAATTTTAACATCTGTCCAATGAGGATGCTCAGTGTGTCAGTGCCCGTTGCATAAACTCAGTGAGTTATGTTAGTGTGTGTGTGTGTGTGTGTGTGTGTGTGTGTGTGTGTGTGTGTGTGTGTGTGTGTATGTGTGCTTGCCCACATGCAAATGTTATGCATTTATGCACACAGCTATCATCTCATCTCTGTGAATAGTGGATTA
>OMLM01001732.1:0-10878 GCA_900302695.1 Helostoma temminkii | reverse complement strand
TGTGACACAGAGACAGAAATGAGGAGGAAGAGCATACTGGATGAATCTGATGCCCCAGTCATCAACACAGATGAGAGGAGAGAAACATAAACAATATCAGCAACTTCTGTTGAACTTCTGTGTCAGGCTACGGCCTCACATCTCAGCACAACACTCACACTGTGACCTTTCACTGTAAACAGGCAGTCACGACCCTTCTGGCTGTTGTTATTACAACTCAGAGCTCTCACAGACACTGGTGTCTAGTGGGTTGTAGTCATATTATTCATTTTTACAACTATCAGTCATTGTCTTATTTCAACCTGTGGGGCAGATGTTGGGAGCTTAAATGCCACAGATGACAGGATTGATTCATGTGAGGTAATTGTGAAGCTAAATTAGATGTCATATCTTATCTCACATAAGGATGTTCCAGTGATGCAAGGTCACCATCTTTTTGTGTCCCTGCTGTTTAAAGAATGTGGTTCCATTTTTACACAATTTCCTGTCCTGTTTTCTATTATGAACATAGACATGTTGCTACTCTTTTAATTTTATAACAAAATTAAATCAGAATCAATTACAGGAAGTATGCAACAGGCAGAAAGCAGTGAAACAGGAGACGGGGGGATTTTTTGTATTGCAATTACTATAAATAAAGTTAAATTATGTTAAGGCTTATGTCTTACATCTATCCATCCATCCATCCATTTTCTGAACAGCTTAGTCCCTGTAGGGGTCGCAGGTGTGCTGGAGCCTATACCAGCTGTCATACGGGCGAGAGGCGGGGTACACCCTGGACAGGTCGCCAGTCCATCGCAGGGCCAAATGTAGACAAACAACCATTCACACTCCCACTTACACCTATGGGCAATTTAGAGTCTCCAGTTAACCCGACTGCATGTCTTTGGATTGTGGGAGGAATGTCTTACATTTATTTATTTTTATTTTTTTTAGCCTTTCTTCTGCCTTCCTAAACAGCAAGTGAAACAATACCCAGCAGGCGTCACAAGATAAGTCCCTGACGCTCAGGAAGGTTTCCCTTCCTCTTTATTTTGTCTCCCTTTTCCTCTGCAGGTCACTTCTGTGAAAAAAAACTTCCGAGTCAGCGCCATCTGTTGCACACACACCTACACACACAAATATACAAACATGGATACTGCGCCCACACAGAATATGCAAATAATTTCTGAGCCACAAAGCATTTAGCAACAATCCTCCTACACTGGTAAAGTTCAAACGTTATTTCTCAAATTGCAGCTAATAAACTGTAGTATTTTCTGATATTTATTGTTACAGAAGTGGTCTATATGAACTAATCAACCCGGTGGCCATAAATACAGACTTGTTCAGGATAGGCCTTCAAATAACACAGTCACACTTCCTGTTTTTTAGCACGTAGTCAGTGACCTCAGGAGGAGGAGCACAGGATGTGCTCCAAGTGGAAGATACAGATTTCCTAGACAGTTTTAATTGAAACACATGTTTATCTTTGGCAGAAGCGGATGGGTTGCATCTGTTGTGCAACTGGATGAGTGTTGTTTGTTTCATGTTAAAGTTTTGGGCGCACTGTCGGATCATCATCTTCCACTTTTTATTTAATTTAATTTCTCAAATTAGCTTTATTCACCGCCTTTGCTCTCCAGGCATGCTGATAACTTTTCTTCGCTCCCTCCCGTTCCTTTTTGGAGGTTTGCCTCAATTACCTCAATTGCATTCAGCAGGTTACTGTGAGTAAACAACACAGTCATGTGAGAACTGTTGGTGTTTTTTTTTTCTGATGGGGCAACACAGGTCATCTTTTATTTTCAGATACTCTGCAATAATCAACATCTTTAATATGATCAGGTGACACTGTTCATCAGCTCTACTAAGTGACACAGTAGTCATAACCTTCCCTAAGCTCCCCACTTCTTTGTAATGTAACTATCATGCCTTAAATCACAAGACATAGAACTAACATCATGATGTTTTGTAACACAGTGGTTTCTGTTGAATGTTGTATGAGAAGTGAGACCAACATCAGACAGCATGCACTCTACTATATGGAAGTTGCTCAATCTGTCTGTCATCACACTACTGTCTGACTAAAAGATTTATTTATACTAGTTGTTTGGCTTGCTTGTTTATTGGTTTGTTTGTTTTGTAAATTACCCTGGCGTGGTCTTGTGTAGGCTGGCCCAAATATCTTCCGCCTTTTCCTCCCCAGACAGAGGGGACACAGACCCACTTTAGATAAGATTTTGTCAGCAGGAAGCACATTTTAAAAGATGTTTGTTGTTTGATGTAGCTTAGCATAACTGGTGGAATAACGTTGTTCAAGAGTTTACTGCAGTTGACTTCATTTATATACTGCAAAACAAAAAGTGCAAAAATTAAATGTGTTGGAAACTGTTGTTCCTCTTCTCATTGGGTTCAAATCAAGTGATGGAAATCTGAGGAGCAAATGTCCCTACTTGGGAATCCACTGGCTTCAAGACTCTTAAGGATCATTAATTCACAGGTGCTTCAACTTGTTGCACGTTAGTTATTACTAGTTTGTTATGAATTACATAGGCTGGTTAATGTGGCTGGAGTGAGTCACCCTTGAGTGAATGTAGATCAAAGCCTGGCAAAGCAGGAATGACCCATCTGCTGAACTCTAAACCACACCGATGAAAGAAAGGCTCAATAAAAGTACCAAAGGCCTCCAGTTAAGCATAAATGCTGCAGCCAGAGCTCTGACTGGACTTAGCAGGAGAGGTCATATTTCTGCTGCATGAGCTTCTCTACATAAAATCTAAAGTAAAATTTTAAATCCTTCTCCTTACATACGAAGCAGTTAATGTTCAAGCTCTGTCATATATTAAAAACCTCAGAGTGCAGGTCTACCTGTGGAACTATACTGTAAAAATCAGAGTGTGGAAATTTCAGAGTTAAAAGTTTCCAAGTTGATTTCAAATCCCAAAAAGCAACTTTAACACATTCAGTGTTGGAGCTATTTATGGTGGCCCACAGAGACATATAGTCAAATATTACCTGCATTTTGTGATTTGCAGCGCATTTCCTTTTTGTTTCTCTTTTGTGGTTGCAGCACATTTCCTATGTGTTTGTACTTTCATATTCGTACATGCTTTGTCCCTAGGGGCCACCATAGTTATTTGACACCAGGGTTCATTCAACACCGTAGAGATGTAATTAGATTCCACCCACTCATCTCAGTTCCTCAGGTGGGCTCGTCAGCACCACTATCCAGACAGAGGAAGTGAAATTACATCAATTGTACTAAATTTATATAAATGCTTCAATTTCAACAGCATATGCACAGTCTCAAATGAGAAAAAAAACTTTTCAGGAGGAAAGTATTTACGTAAGAGTAATATGTGTGAAGTCATTTCACTGAAAACAAACTTTCGAATATGTGGGAAAAACATTTAACAAAAAAGAAAGGTCAAAGATCTGATCAAAGATCATATTCCAAAAAGCTGTCACTTATTAATCAATGATATGTCATCATTTAATCATTAGTCAATATTGAGTGAGTAATATTTTCCTATACTTTATAATAACATAAAAGTAACATAAAAGTGGAAGTAATCCAAGTAAGTATAAGTACCTCAAAGTGTTTCAGTAAGTATACTCAGTTACTGACTATGTCTATGTTTACAGTACAGTTTGGTGGTTTAGTCCAGTGGTTCTCAGCTGAGTCTCTTCTCCAGTGAGTCACTAGAGAAATATAAAAAAAGCCATGGGATTGTTAGTGTTTATGTATACTTCATAAAATTGTTTATTATAAAATAGTTTTCTAGACTTTTCTCTATATTTCTATGTTGTTTTTATGAAATATTTTAAAACCCTGTTTTGACCTAAGCAATTGTTAAAATATTATGGTGATTTTCTGTACCACCGTATTTAATTATTTACTTTTAATGCTATATGGTTGCTATTGTTGTTGTTGTTATTGTTATTTTTATTATTTTTAAAAAATTATTTAGAGGTGGTAAGTAATTAAGTACATTTACTAAAGTACAGTACTTAAGTATAATTTTTCATGTTACTTTTATAGTAGTTTTACTCCACTAAATTCATTTTACAGCATGACACCAGTTACTACTTACTTTTTGGATATTTAGATTCTTATACAAAAAAAAGACATATAATTTATGGGTTAACCATATTATAAGATGGTTAAAATCAACCTTTGCCGACTGCAGCTTTTGTTCCACAGTCTGTAGGTAACAACAAAGTTTCTTTGAGCATCAATTGTAGTATATATTGTTTTCTATTACTGTAGTAGTAAAATTTAAAGCTTGTACTTGTACTTAAAAGGAAATCTTAAAGCGCACTTCCACTTTTCTGGACAAACACTTGGACCTTTACTTGAGTATTGAGTTTGCGTACTTTTAATCACCTCTGTTTCTGTTATTACTTTATTATAATTATTATTATTAGGATGTCTGTGCAGACTGTATACTGGCAATAAAGCTTCTTCAATCTTGGCATTTCTTTGGTGAAAATGTTAAAGGTTAAAGACTTCACAAGCTAACATGGATAAAAAAAAATATGTTATGGTATTCGAGCTCATCCTGTAAATTGTAAACACTCAAGTTCAAGTACCTCAAAGTTGTACTTCAACACAGTACAATAGAGCTCTGTTATTATTCTACATGAAGCGCTGTGATTGGCTGCTGAACTGTGACGTTATGCGCAGTTAAAAAAAAAGGAAAGAAAGAAAAGTCTTCACTGCTGCCGAGACCGCGTCTGTTTCTGCTCCCAGATAAACGCTGTTAAGTTTTCTCAGTGACAACAGTAAACTCGTGAAACAATCCGGATGACAGATCACTTTTAAAGTCGGACTTGTATTTGCTGGTTTCTTTTTCGCAGTTAGTTTTTTAAGAGACTATAGTTTGGTGGGTGTTTAACGCAGAAAGTGTGCAGGATCGATTCTCATCTCGAAGTTCCCAAGATGAACTTCGATCCAGTGGTCGGGAAACTTTATGTAAGTAAACAACAATCTTCTGAATACAAAATGTACCATACATGACGAACACTGGTTACTGTTCCTTTATTGAACCCACATTAATGCGTAAAACTTGCACCTAATCTCGCAGAGTTTGTCGTTGACGCGCTCTGGGGCGCTTCAGCAGGAATGTGAAATTGTTTAGGTGTTGATACAAAGTAACGCGCTGGTTGAGACTGGAGGAGTTTGAATATTATAATAATACAATTATCTCGTTATGCTGAAGCCTTGACCAGACAGACAGCGATGTGACATGCGGGCTGAAATCACGGCCAGGCCCGTGAACTTGTGTGAGAGGATGGAACAAGCCCGTTGATTGTCCCACCAGAGCTGGTATACACAGGAAGCGAAGGCAGTGTTTGTTGTTTTTGTTGATCCAAGTGTTTATTTCTGTAGAGAAGAGTTCTTAGTCTGACCCTTAGCGGCTCTTGCGTCTGTGTGCTCAGTACTGTACATGTGCTGTATCATTTACTCACCCCCCCTCCTCCTGCTTTCAGCCTTACTGCCACCATCTGTGTTGGACATCATGGTCATATTGTTCAGACATTCAGCATTTGATGGCTGTTGGTTTGTCACAGCGGATGTAGCTGGTCCTCCAGGCCCTGTTAATAAGTGCAGCGCAGCCATGCCCTGCTGTGGAGCTCAATCAGGCTTTAAATCAACTTGTGTGCACAGTGTGAGAAACTGTGATCAGTGCGAGCCCAAAAAAAGCCATGAATTCACCTTGCCAGTCAGTCAATTTAAGCCGCAAAGTCCCTCAACAGTTTTTCCATTGAAGTTTATTCCACTCTCAGACTTTCACAGAGACGTCTTTTCATTCCTCTGCTGTTGTTTTTTCCAACTGTGCAGCGCCAAAGCCTGACACTGTGAATACTGTAAGCTCACTGTTTAAGCGCAGCTATTTATTAAAAGTTCTTTGGATTATTGGAGGAATTTTAATCCTTTAAACACTAAGTTTACAGGTTGACATTGCTGTATGAGAATGAATGAGTTCCTAATGAAAGAGCAAAGCGAGGCTTGGCTTCTTCTGTGGTTCATTTGCTGGTCATTAAACTGCAATACAGTGGCGTTTCATCGCGGATGCCTCAGCGGCTCTGCTCGCTATAAATGCAGTTGTTAAATAAATGTCTGCCGATGTGCCTGGAGCTTCAGTGTTTGTTTGATGTGTGCTTTAAAACATGCACCGCTGACATTAGATTTACTTCTCCAGGTGGCAAAGTGAGTGTTTATCTCTTTTGTAAACTACAGTACATTCTGGAGGCCTCACCAACAGGCCCTGTTGCTAAGGGACTATGAGGAAACTTCACCTCCTCCCCACCCTGTTCCCCCTCTCTAATCCCCCCTCACACACCCCTTCAAATTGCCTGAGTGTACGTGCCTGGCCGTCCAGTAAACTTCCTGCCTAGAGTACACAGATATTCAGATATTAGTGGCATCAGTTTACGTCTTAGAATTGTCATGCCAATGCAAATGTACACTAGATTGTTATCTGTGATTGCTTATATGTGATTTAGGGATTGTTTGTCTGGGTGTTGGTTCACACAGGAAATAGCCCTCTCTGTCTCGGTGGACAACACAGACAAGGGCAGGACAGACATCGTGGGACAAGTGAAGGCCAAGCTTTGCCACTGGGGACCGAGCACTGGCCAACAAATCAGCCTAATACTGCTTGTTGTTCTGCACGGTGACCATGTAAACAGTTCTAACTGGGCCTGTGGATTAGAGAAGCTACATGGACACTGAATGATGCAATGTGGTGTAACCCACTCACTTTCAGATACCAGGTGGTGGTGTCTTTTTTTTCTTGTTTTGTCAGTCATAGTTTCCAGTTTGTATTTATTCTTTATTGATGTGTTGTTGTTGGCAGATTGACTATTATGTAGAAACCTGTTGCTATTGTTAGCATGAATCACTCCTCAATATTCAAAGGCCTAGTGACTCACTAAGGGAGTGCCACCTGCTCAGGTGGTGCCTGCCCACACAATGCATACCAACAGAGGCAAGTCAGTGTTGAGATGAGTGGATATAATTACTATGGCAAACATCACTAGTTAAACAGATTAGCTTCACCCAACTGATTCCGCACCTCTAACAGTGTTCCAGGAATTTCTGGATTGTTTTGAGGTACCTTCTCATATACTGCACTAACCTGTGTACAGAAGTCATTCAGTGGTTCAGATCATAAGCCAAAGGTCTGTTGTCCTCTTTGAGGACATTAAAGTGAAGATGAACACTGGTTGTCGAAAGCTGCAAAGCGTTTCGCCCCCTTTTTCTACTCTTCTATGTTAGTTCTACCTGTTTTACATTGTTTTTACTGACGCATGTATTTGTACTTACTAGTACTACTGTTATTTATTAGGGATCAAATTTAAGAACTGTTAAAGAGGAAGGAATTAAGGCTAAGGTTGGCTAGATGGTTAGATGTAGGAGAATATCTGAGTTACAAAGGTGCTCCTCTATTTTCTTATTATGCTTTTCTACTCAGATTTAACAAAAGTAAAGTTTCCAGTACCACTGAACCAGAAAGTCATTTATTTGTCATTTATTTTGTAACACTGGGTTAGGGTTGATAATTTCAGTAAGTTTTCCTCTCAAAATGCCAAACATTCTCCGATCCCAGCTATGCTAATGTGAGGATTTTCTCTGAATCCCGTTGGATTTTGAATAGAGAAGTTATTTGCAGACACAACCTTGGTCTGTGAGAAATTGTGGTTAACATTTTTTTTCCACTTTTTTTTTTTTAACTAATCAGTTTCTCATTTCATATAGTTTTCAAACAAAACTGCCAAATATTCTCTGGTTCCAGCTTCTAAATTTGGAAGATGTCTGGTTTTATTTGTTCTCTGAGAATGTGACTGATTATGTTTTAGATATCTGACTCCCTGTGTTGGTTGTACAAAACAAGCAATTTGCTTACATCTCCTTGGGCTTTTTATTCTTCTAACAATTAATCGATTAAAAATAATCAGCACATTCAGCTATAGCTTAAAAACAAACAAACAGCAGTGTATCCAACATTTAGATTCACCTCATGAACATGACATAACTTTAAACCAGAATGGCATAAGGTTTGTATCAGTGCTCAGAGTTCAGACTTCTTGCATGAATGAACAGATTATAACACAAGTGTAGAGACAAACTCCACCTTTGTCTAGAGAATGGACTTGTGTTTACAAAGACATAAATCCAATGTAAATTCCAGCTATTGATGGTCACTTAAGTCCTTGTTGACCCGCTACAACAGTCACATATTCTACATTTTTGCTGTGATGTGTTTATAGAGGAGGCTATAAACTGCCAGCGCTCCATGCTCTTTTTTCCTTTTACACAAAGACAAGCTTTAATGGAGCTAATGTGACTGTCTCTAGAGCGAGGTGATGGATTCCTGCACATACTTTAATCTATTAGTCATCCTTTTCTTTTCATTCTCTCTCCTGGAGCCGAGCGAGTTGCTGCCCTGCGTCTCTGTGGAGCGCCTAATCAGAATTTGAAAAGGCTAAGTTAAATAGCCCTCCTGCACAGAAAGAAATCTCAAAATTCAATTAGTGCATCGGCGTTCAAATTCAATGTTCTTGTTTGCGCGTCAGTAACACGCTGTGTGAGTCACACTGACGTATACTTGTGTGCTCTTAGAAATTATGGACCGTACTGAGCTCACAAACAGATTGAAATATGTGTCACACTGCACCTGCTTCCAAATCCGCAACCTTTTGGACCTCCAGCCACCCTCTCTCTTCCACTCCTCATAACAATAAGCCTATTTTCATGTGGTCAACATCAGCGTCAGAGTGTCAGTCATTTCACCAACTTGTGGTTGGCAGAGCGGCTGCCAGGAAATTCATTAACGCTGTCGTCATCGCAGTTTTTGTTCTTACTTTTTTTTCTGTGGCATGAAGGTGAATGTCATCTAACCTGCTCGTGACACACTGCAACACTTGTCTAATCAGTGAAGCACAGTGCCTGAGGAAACTTAAGAATTTATGTCGTGGAGCTGCAGCTTCCCTGAGTTATAAATATCCAGCCTAGCGGATATGTTGTAGGTTTAATCGGGTGCTGGTCCTGCTCTGAGGCAAGCTGCAGTGAAGGGAACAGTTTGGAGCTGAACCCTGCATGAAGCCTCTGTATTGTCTTGAGCTTCCTGTGCTCCCTGAGAGGAGGGGGCAACCGCTTTTCACACGCTCCCACACATTTGCTTGTGTACTCTGTTGTGTGTGTGTGTGAGTGTGTGTGTATAATCTCCAGATTGTGGTGCAACAATGTCGTTTTCACACTGCTAGCGCTTTCTTGGCTGTTTTTAGCTGTCATGGGAGTCATTCTCTTCATTTTATATCATTCAGCTGTAAAATGATGAATGTATCTGAGCTTGGCTGAACTTTGGATTTATTTACAGTTTGCAGGAAGTGCTCTTTCTCTTGTCTTCATCACAACACAAAATGTCAGTGTAATTTTTCACTCAAGAAAAGTCATGCATGGTCGCCACCTGTCTCCAGGGAATGCCAGGATTTATCTGTGAAACAGAGAGTGTTCACAGTCCTGTCAAGGTCAGCTTCTAGTGATATGAATTGTATGACGATTTTAGTAAGAACCAGATTATACAGTGTCATTTTAAATTCAAGCTCTTCTTAAGGCAAAGTGAAGACATCTTGCCTTTCATTTTAAGTTCCTTTAGGTCACAGAGCCATCTGACAAATACATCATGCGTACATTGTGCAATATAATTAGTCACATTAGATACTGGAATTGAGCAGCTGTGGGTAGGTAATGCAGAATACCATCAAATATTGTCTAGTGAATTAACACTGCAGCATACAACTCTTATTGTTTAGTAGAAAACTGATACTAAACTTTGGCCTCTGAAGGAATCACACTTGTTCATACTACTACTGGGGATGTGCACACAGACATGTTCCACACATGCACGCTACTAAACATGATGGCAGCTCACGAAAAAGTGAAAAGGCATAAAATGGCGTGCTCCTGCTTTACAAGAACAGATGAAATAAACATTACATACATCACATTGTAGGAAATGATCTGTTAGTTTAGTTTACCAGCATCTGGCTTTTTTGGATCGTTCTTGCGGACACAGAAATTTGTCTCCAACTCCATAGAGTCTGTTTGGACCCTCACAGACCAGGGTGGTAAAGAAATTTATATGACAGATACCATAGCAGACACACTGTATGAACTGACCTTTAGTGTTTACTCTCTCATGTCCCACATAGTAAAATGACATTTTTGGGTTTTGGTTTGTTGTTAACTTTTTTGACATTATAGAGGTAAAATGGTTACTCAGTAGCTAGAAAATAATAGATGGATTCATCAATAATGAAAATAGTTGTTGTAGTTTGTTAAATAGTTGCAACCCACTGGGTACATCTGTCTACTTAGGAAGTATTTATTCAATTAGACAAAGCAATTAGACAATTTGTCATAATTAAATAAGACAGCTGGGTCATTATCATTGGGTAATGGTGGTATTTTTGGCCGCCCAAGTCCAGTAAAAAGAAAATTAGCTTATTGTGCAAAGCACACTGTGTTGTTAAATAGTTAAACAGGCAGCATGATGCAGGTCTAACATTTAGTGGCATCTGTAAAACAGACATTGTTTTAAGTTGTGAGGAAGGGAGTGATGTATCCTTTTTGTGCTTGTTGGAGGCAGTTGTCTCTTAAAAAGGTGGATAAAGGTTCGCATTGCATATTTAGGTCATTTATGGCACCTTGCAAATCGACAGCTGCAGAAAAACATGTAAGATGTAACATCGCACTGAGACTGTGCTTGGAACCATCCGTGTTCTGCCGCTTCTCTGCAACAACTTCTTCTTGCCTGTTGTTTTTGTTTGTTCCTATTTTCCCTCTGTCATGTGTCAAAGTCAAAACTGAAAGCTGAAAAACATGTA
>OMLM01001731.1:0-10153 GCA_900302695.1 Helostoma temminkii | reverse complement strand
ATACAGTGTAGACTATTTGAATAAGCAGGCGCACACACAGCTGTCCCCTGAATCACCATCCTCTCTCTCCTGGGACGCAGCTCCCACCAAGACACAAGCTTTATTGACTTTTTAGAATATGGATAGATGTCTTGTGTCACCAATGGGTCCTGCACTATGGTCCAAAACCACCTGGGAGAGGAGGGAGATGCAGACAGGTGGGAAAAGTGAATACTATAAAACAGCAACACAAATAATTTGCAGGACAACGTGACTGAAGCAGTAAAATACACTCTTTATTAATTTAATTTGCAAGATTTCCCAAGGAATAAAGGGAGAAAGACACAGATTTAGAAATAAAAAAAAAGATAGTCTGTTAGAACCATTGTAAGGAGAAAAATACTCTGTTGTTTTTGCAGAGTCAAGTGTTGTTGATACATAAGTGGCACAGTACTCTGTGATAAAACAACAGTACTGTGTTCTTTCAAAGTCCTGATTCATCTCTGCTCCTCTCTGGCTCCACTTGGAATCTGGCATTTTATTCCATAAATGATTCCTTTTTAACAGCCTGCCATTTCCCAGATTAACTTTAAAATTTGAAGTAAATAAAAAAAAACACTTATCAGATGTGCCAGATTTTGACCACCTTCGCAGTGTGAAACCCATCTCCATACACAAGTGCCTTGGACTGGCCAAAAGAATTGAGCGAGCACTAGAATGCGTGTAGCCTAATGATGTTTAGCACATCTTTGGGTGGTCAAGAATAGAAATAAAAAAAGATGAGACTATTAAGACAAAAATGTAAATGAAAATAGATAGAATGAGTTTTTCATACCCATACACCATTACTTCCATTGTCTATGTTAGTACTTCCATGGGCTGCACAGTATAGGTACTTGCAAAGCTTGAGGAACTCTCTTAAAGATTTTCTCTCATTCTCAAAATCCCTTACTTTATACACAATATGAATTGCCCAATTCAAAATTTGGCCATCTTGTTAAATTCATGGAAATTGAATGTCCTCCTTTAAAAAAGTTGGAAACAGACACATCAAGTTATCTTAATGAGAAAAGTCAAGCTGAGCTAGCAAGGGACAGTGAAATAACACTATAATAAAGCATGGTGATGAGAGAAAAAATGAATCAAAAGCAGTAAGGACACAAATTCAGCTCCAAGAGATGGCCTCTAGTAGAGAAGAAGAAAAAACAATGGTTCAGAGAATTTTTTAAGTTGGAGGAGAGCAGCGAAATACGATTTAAGACTATCGGCATATTGAAATAAAGTGTTAAGTGGTTCCAGCCTTCTAGATACATGGCAACCATGTGATAACTAAAAAAACTCCACCTGAGTGCAGACAACTTCGATACTATAAAGAGAGAAAACTACAAAGATCATTTATATTGGCTGGGTTGAAATGTGAGCATGCTGGTCCAATGCCTGAGGGGAATGGTCGCCACTTTGACTCTTCAAGGCAGAGTACGGAGCATTTTGTAAGTAAATTACTCTAATGATTCAGCCAATGGAGCTGTAATTGCCAGCAGGCTGGGAGGTATAGCTGAAGAAGGCAACTTTTTCTTCATTATAGGACATACTGGTGAATCAGTGAGCTGTGCTGCATGCACTGTAGCAATATTAGTGCCATATCAGCTTCATTCCCTCTTTCTGCCTCCAACTGTGAACATAGACAGCAGCAGGTTCAAATTTGGTAGCCTTTCCAAAGTAGTATTTATAGCTGGAAAAATGAAAGAGGGGAGTCCAGTCATGCACCTTATACAACTCTGAACTTAACATGTCAAAAATGACAAATTATATTGGAAAGGCCTTCTAGTTCAATGCAATTTACACTGTAGGTCTTGATCTTCAGTCCTGTACATTATACCGGTAGGATATTTGTACCTAGGTTTCATTATTTAAAGATGGCCTTTCTGCTCACTGTTCCTCTCTCCTCTGTAATTGTCACTTCATGCTGTGTCACAAAGCACATGCACTGTCAAACCTACAGTACACTGGCTGTCCACAAGCTAGTGGGGAGAACTGAACACAGCATAATTGCATATGCACATGTGCACATTGCTGTAGCATGCTAATGCTAGAAACCAAAGAGTCACCCTGCCTCTTGTGAGTGATGAGGAGACCAGTATGTTACAGTACCAGCTCATAATACCATCCTGACTTCACCGCGGGCCTCATTCAACCTTACAACATTAATGGACACTTTCTGCCCCTGGGCAGCCCACTGCAGGTGCAGGTCTTGTCCTCAGAAAGAATGAAGTAGAGCAACACAATTATATAAAGAGTGAGGAAAATGGATGGAGTATGGGTGAAGTGGAGGAGAAGGGAATGGGTGAATAAAGTACTTTCTGTGCCAGAAGAGTCTAAGGCTCTAATGTGTTAACCAGATCTGTCTCTTCCTTCTCTGTTTCTGTTTCTTTTTGTCTTCCAAACCCCCAATGCACACTCCCTCTCTCTCTCTGCCTGCCTTTTCATGAAGAATCCCCTGTGCTATTGGCTTCCTAAATTGCCTCTCAATTTTCATTTGGCCCTTCGATTAGTCTATGTGCCTGCTCCAGTTGTGCTCTCTCCCAGACCGCTAGAAGTGTTGCTAGCAGGCAGATCAATGGCACATAGCCTCAGGAGGACTGAGAGAGGGGCTGACTGTGGGTGTTCTGTCTCTCACCTCTTCCTACCTCTGACGATTTTCTGCACTCCTTTGTCAAGATCGAGACTAAACTTTCCAAAAAAACTGTTTTTTCTCCAACATCGCTATGTTCCCAAGACAGGCAATATGTATACTACAATTGCTAAATGTGATGCAAAGAAGTACCTTCACAACATGGTTTAACAATAAAGACATGTAGTTTTTATGCTCCTAAACTAGAGTACAAAGCCATAAACGGAGTCAGTGATCACCACTAATGAGCACATTGCCCTCACCTGTGCACATGCTGCAGACAGGTCTGAGCAGTGTTATGACAAGAGAACTGTTGATGAAGGTTATTTAAAAGCCAAGGACACCTACAGATGTGTTTTCAGGTATTTCAGCAAATCATTTTTAAAATTTTTTCTTTAAGCTTATCGGGGGTATTTAATTACACTGCTTAAAGCACATAACTGCAAAATTTGGATCTCCTTTATCTGTCTCAATTTCCTCCGTTCATCTCTGCCCCCAATTATCCCAATTATCATGATCTTGTCACATTTAATTCTTGTTTCCTCATCATCTTTACATTCTTCATGTTGCAGTTCATTCAGGTTCAGTTTTAATTTCTAAAATACAGTACCTAACAGAAAAAAGGTTAGTTACTTAATGTTACTGTTTTTGAGCTAAGGTTGACAAATGCTTTTGTTGATACTAGATCATCTTATCAGGTTTTACAAGACTAAATTTGAATATGCCACTAAGACTTATACAATAATCTTGTGTTTTACATGCGTTCTAGTGTTAATTGTGAAAAATAAAATGTTACATTAATAACATAATGAAGGCTTAACAGCAAGGAGAGTGTTATTTCAGAGAGGTATTGCTTCAGTTGACGGGGTATAATGTAGAGGGGTGGGTGGGTACACTAATAGGCTCTGAGCCCTTCCAAAATATGAGTGACATACACTCATATTGTCCCTTAACACCTCACACTATAGCTACTAAGCCAGCACACAAAGGCAAGTAATAGGTCCTCTTACGGCCACTATTGTTATTTGTGGGAACCTCCCAGAACCTCCCAGAACTCAGGACTTGTGTGTTGATATAGCAGTGTAAATTATGGGATTGCATTCACACTGCTATATCAAAAACATTGCTTAATTTTGCATTTCATTTTCCCATCATAGGGTCCAGTCGGACTTTTACAAGGACACTGTGCCTGTAGCCTGGGGATGCTGCACGAAATTTTACATAAAGAGAAATAAAAGGAAAGTTCAAATTTGTCCTTGGAAGCCATACTCTCTCTTCATGTAAGGAAAGGTAGTTTAGATGGGAAAAGAGGTGCATATGATTTAAGACTGTAGTGAGCCACAGTTAAAGCAACTCATTTATCACATCTGAAGGTGTGTAGGGGAAATGCATGGAAAGGGAGTGACACAAAAGGAATACAAAGCGGTGAGAAAAGAGGTAATTCTTGACGTGAGTTAACCTTAGACTCTCTTTCTGTCATCAACTAAGCCACACCCAAGGCTTTGTCCCAACAGAGCCAGTTAGTCTCACTGGGAGACTTTATGTTTATTGAATTATTTTGACTATGTAGTTGTGTCTTGTGAGTAGAACACCTGCAAGGCAAAATATTTTTATGTACTGCAATGAATCAAAACAATATATAAGGGAATTTGTACCTTAATGCTATGACCAAGCTTAAAGTATGTGTGCACTTTTATGTTTTGATCCATGGTTGGCTGTGACAGCTGCTTTGCCACAGTGCTGTACGTGATCTCTACAGGTAAACATTACATTTTGCAGTTGTTTTGGTCGTAAATGTTTATGTGTGTGTTTGTGCATGTGTTCCCATCAAATTGTGAATACAGAGTGTGCAGGTTGAAAGGAGTTTCAGCCAGCTGAGCCAGTCCAATCAATGTAACTTTAAGTACAAGGAGAACAATCAATGTCTTAATTTGTCTGGAAGGAGTATGGAGTATTGGGGAAGGAGCATTACAGATTTCTCTTTAGTGAAGAGCAGTGTGAGTGTGTGTGTGTGTATGATAGAGAGAGCATGCATGTGTGTTATAGCAAAAATTTACAAACTTTGAAAAAATGTGTACTAAAAAAAAGACTAAATCCTGGATAGAGCCAACATAGGAAAATGGAGGTGGAAGTTTGAAATATGAACCAAACTTTAGGTAAAGCTATAGTTACTGTGGGTCTCTCCTGGTTGTCAAGTCATTGGTGGCTGATGTTTAGAAGTCAACCATTATATTGCCGCGGCAGATATATTGGCCAATATTTTGAATTTTTAAAATATAAACTAGCTAATTAGCATACCATGCCAAACACACGATTAAACCTATTTTCTTTTTACTCAACTTATCATATACACTTTGATAACACGAGTCCAAAAAATTTTATAAACTAAATAAACTAGCCCAACAAATGGATCTAACAGTGGTTTGTGTAACACATTTCAACACAAATCACAGGTCGACCTCTTGTAAATATTAAAAAACTTTTAGTTCCTAGCAACTCGTTCTTAAGGCTAAAGACCGGGATCTTTACACAGCACAAGCATCAAGCATCAAATCTGTTTGTAATTATTTATACCATTAAGCATGTGCAGGTCTTAGTGCAGCATTTCACCCAGACACGTTTTCGTCCATGCACTAGCACCCTAGCATCCCTGCCAAAGTCATACACTTCAAATTAGTTGAAGTTAGGCAAATTTCTTTTTTTAGTATTCATCGAAATAGCCTAGTTATTTAAACTAGTATAAATGTAAACCAAATTGTTCAAGGAATTTAAGTAGCTGCTTAGGTTGCAGATATTTTTCAACATGTGACATATGAGATATTACAGCTAAAAAAAAAGCTCTCAGTTTACTACTTGGTAGGAGCTTCTTTGTCTCAGGCGGAGGAAAAAAAGTGTTTGTGCACAAAAACTGGAGTTTCTCCCATTTCATGCACAATGAAAGAGATGAAACTGGCGTCAATACACCTCTTTCAGAGAAGTAACAACGACAATATACGGTGCAGTTTTATAATAATGGCTCTTTGTTTGTTTGGAGTGTATTACGGTGCTTCGTGACAGCTCAGGTTTCTAAATTCTTTTGTTTTTAAAAAGTTTCTTAGGTAACTACAAAGTTGCATCCAGGCACTAATTGGCTCCAAAAAAGTGACTCAGCATTTTGGTCATACAAAGACATTAAAGCTGCTATGAATTGTAAACTATTAAGAGTTGAGTTTAGTCAAACATTATTCAAAATACAGTATTTGTAACTTCATTATAATTCTTACTCAGCCTTTCGTCAAACTTTTGTTTTTTAAGAAGGCTCAAGTTTAACACCTGCTTCTTTTCTAATAACATCTAATATGTAATATGCTCTAATATGTAAATAACATTACTAATGTCTGACAGATCTAGAAGCTGTGAGCTTTTCTGTAAAAAGAAGTTTAATGTAGGTATCTTTTGCTCAAGTAATTAGGCCTCATGCAGGAACAGCACAGAGTTTTGTGTTCTTCTTATATTTTTGTATAAGAAGAGATTTGATCATTAATATAATCAACATCTCTAAAATCACCATGAAAAAAGGGCCTGTTCTTCAACAGCTTTTAAAATGTGAGAACGTTTTATTTACAGAAATGCAATATGGGAACAAAAAGAAGAATTTAACATTGCTGAAATTCAAGTCTGTGAGAAATCAGAAAAAATCCCACAACAGTCAATTATCTAAACAAAAGTGACATTTATTTAAGAACAGAAATGGTGGCATAAAGTTAGATACTAAAAATCATCTTTCTAGAGAAAGTGCTCCATCAGTGCATTTACATGAGTAAGCTGATTTCTTAACCGTCATGTAAATGGGAAATCTGGTTTCCATCATCGGGGTAGGGGATTAGAGAAACCTCATTTCCCCAGGTTGATTTCTCCCAGAGAACACAGGTTACCCTAGCATGAAAATGCATCTGAAGTTCTAATCTGCTTTTTACAAGAAAGCATGTGCATAACAAAGGCAAATAGGAAATTCATCACACAGCGTGCGATGGTGCCTAATCTTAAATCAAGTACAGCTAAAGACCAACTAAACTGAAACTAACACAAAGTGTTCTGCAGACATCTAAATACGTTTTTATGGGTATTTCTTTAAGTCAACGAGTTTGTGCTGTGATTTGTAGCATTGGTCTGTCTGCATTTCTCTCTCGGTACTGTCAGCTCCGGACAAACAAAAAAACAAAGGAACAAAAAACCTGTGAGAGGCAGTCTCCTCTGTCTTTACAGTTTAAACCTGTGAACCACGCTTTAAGCCAAAGAGAGACGAGAAATCAAATTACTCTTCTGCTGCAGGTATAGAAGGATGAAATGTTCACCATCTACTAGGATCAGCTAGAGGAGTGGCTCAATGAATAAATAAATGAATGGGGAAAATCATAATAATTTTTATAATTTCCGATAATGCCTGGTTTTTAAATTAAAAAAAAACTGGCAAATCAAAAAAAACAAACAAAAACAAAACAAAAAGAAGAAGTCTCTTCTGTTTCTGTACACTTAAAATTTGTGAACCGTAATTCCTTAATAAACTCAAGTAAAGGGAGAAATCAGATTACTCTTCTGCTGCATGCATATGCAGGTTTCCATTAATCAGGTTACTTCACTCCATGTAAACTTTTTTCCCGATTACCCAAGAAACATGTTTTTTTTTCATGTAAACACAGTGCATGACAAATATGTGATGAGATCTAGGGGCCAAAATCTCTTGCATATAAGAATATTCTGGCCTAAAGTAAGCATTAAGATGTGGGATGATACTAAACAGAGACCTGCGTTAAATCTCAAATGCAATTAGAGGATTGTGAGAAGTTTCCCAGTTTACCTCAGCACAGAGATAGAGAAGCTATTGTGATGAAATATGCCAGTAAAATCTAAAATACCTCTCAGTTAATTGCAAAACCATGATGGTGATAAGGTGAACAGAATATTAAATTAGTATAAACTTTGTTAGAGTCTATAGCCTTCACTCTGCATCTTAATTAAATCTGTCTCATCTTTAAGCACGCGTTTCCCCCCACACAGGAAGGCAGTCTGTCTGTTCATGATGCATATGACAGGTTTGGACATCGTGAATAAAGATATGAATGGAAGTATGAGAAAACAGGAAAAAGTCTCTTAAATTGCTTATACATGGCAGTTATGAGCTAACCTGTTCAAACAAGAAGCTCTTGGACGAGGGCAACTGAGTCCAAAAAGGTCACACCATTAGTAGGGAGAGAGCACAAATATTTGCATATTTGTAACACAATGATTCATATCATTACATTTTAAAATTACACAAACATAACAAAATGCAGTTTTTAAATGATGATTTATTTATGTGAAAAAGAAATTGCCACCTAAGCCTAAACCCATACCACAGAATTTCAATCAGATCCAAGTCCAGATTCTGACTAGGTCACTCTCAGACATTCTCCTCCAGGATTTTCATAGTTCCATCAATTATGGCGAGTCAGGTCCTGACGTGACTCGCACCTTCCAAAAAGTTCAACTTTTGTCACATCAGTCCACAGAATAAATGTCCCAACGTCATGGCAATAATCAAGATGTTTTTTTGGCAAATGTGAGACGAGCCTTTGTGGTCTTTTTGGTCAGCAGTTGCTTTCGCCTTGAAACTCTACCATGGATGCAATTCTTGCCCAATCTCTTTCCTATTATGTTGTATTTAAATCATAAACACAAATGTTAACTGAGGCAAGTGAGGCTTGCAGATCTTTAGATGTTGTTCTGGAGTCTTTTATGGCTTCCTGCATAAGGTTATGTTTTCACATAGAGTCAGGCAGGTTTGGACATCTTTTTCCCTTAATTCCTTCTAACAATTTCACACCATGTGACAGTTCCTTAATTTGAGGAGACATGTTGGGGCCAAACTGCAATAACTCAGTCATTACACAGTACATGAAATGTCAATGTTGAATGACATACATGCCATCTAAAAATGACAAAAGACATAACCTTACTTTTGACCACAAATATTCCAACTTATTTTTATATTAACCTTTTACATTTTTTACTTCCTATCAGGATGTGCTTTAATAAATGTAATGACTGAAAAAAAACGACAAAAAAAGGTGCTTGTAATGGCTGAAGGAGAAGGAGGAAGAATGAAGTGTTGCAGCAAACTACCCCACTTGTCCTTGTGCAGCTTTTTAATAGAGTCATAAATACATGAAGATGTCAAATGCTCCATGATGATGGCAGTGCACAGCTTCAGGGTTGTCATACATCCATGTGACATAGATATGACAGACAGAGCAGGTAGACTGGAGCAGATGGATATTAGAGAGCACCGTAGGACTGCAGTATCCCAGTGGGCATGCGGGATAGCTACATAAAGTGAGGAAAAGCAAGTGCATAGGTGCAAACGAGTCAGACAGAAGAAATATTGTATCTGCTCAAACAAGGACAACTTATCTGCGTATAAAATGACCTTATTACATTTTAATGATGACACACAATATAGTGAACATTTTAGAATTGAGATTTGAGTGAGTGAATTAATTAGGGCTGCACCTAACAATTTATTTATTTTTTGTCAGTTTTATCCTATCGATTTCTATTTTCGATTAATCTATTAATGTAACAATTTTTTAGTTGAAACAATGGGTTATTTTTGATCAGTTGATTAATCCAAAAAATTATAACCAGTATAATTATGAGGTCTCTATCGCTTATTGAAGGACTTAAATGAATGAATGTTAAGTGTTAATGAATGAAATTTTTTAAAATTAAGGTTTCACCTTATAATACTCTTCATCACAAAAATTATTCTGCATGCTGTCTTCAAAATGTTAGGTACTACACTAATGGGAATCAATATTATTTAGGTTTATAGGCATCTATACTCATAAACAATCCTATCCAGTTTTTCTTCAAATGTTAAATTATCCTGTTCTACAAAACTGTATTGTCTTTTCAAAGTCAAAGTCAAAGTCAAAGTCAGGTTTATTTGTCAATTTCTTCACATGTACTTGACATACAAAGGAATCGAAATTACGTTTCTCACTGTCCCATGCGTAGACATAAACAACAGTAAAGTGCAAATGCACAACGAGAACAGTCCTAATCTCTAAGGTAATAATAAATAATAAATATGTAAAAAACAAAGTGCAAGTTGCTTAAGGCTACTTTGGCTGCTACTACTAACATAAAACTGCTAACAAAAAAACTACTAACATAAAAGGTAATGGGTAAAAACATAGGTAAACAAGACAGACATAAGTACCCTAACTTGAGCCAACTGTGTACATTTACAAGTAGTGTACTGGGAGGTACACTAGGTGTAGGTAAGGTAGTTGGTAAGAATTAATGTTAGTTACAGTCCAAAAAAAAAATGTGCAGTTGCATATGCAGAGGTGTGCAGAGGTAATTATTTGTCTCAGTTCAGTGTTAAGTGTTTGTCCTTCAACACTTAGTGGAGGGGGGGTGTTTGTCCTAGTCTGGTGGTCCTGCTGGCTGGCGCTGTGAGTGGGGAGGGGAGTGAGTTCA
>OMLM01001730.1:44344-55220 GCA_900302695.1 Helostoma temminkii | reverse complement strand
AACCAGCAACAACATTTAAAGTGAATGTTTCAAACAAGTGAGCTATTGATACATAAATGAGCTGATGATAAAAATAATAAAAACTTTTGGAACATGTGATATTTTTCTATGCATTGGGAGTATTTTTCAAAAATGAAAGTTGCTTTGTGTTACTTTGTGTTTGTCAGAGGCAGAAGGCCATCCTATGTAGCCAAGCATGATGGCCAAAGTGCTGGGGTCACAGTCCAAAGCTAGTGTGGACAGTAGACAGCTGCCTCAGAGCTGAATTCTCTGATAATATCTGACATTTGTAAAACATTAGGATTTTCTGAGCAGTTTTTATATACACCCACATAAAATGCTGTTATAGATGCAATGGTGTTCTTACTTTGTTTTCCTAATACAAAATATAACACGGTACATAATGTTGATGTACGCCCCCTTTGAAGTTTCAACTTTTGTTTTTACAACATTAAATCATGGTTAAATTGATTAGTGTTTAATTTTAGTGGACTTTTCAATATAAAAGCATTAAATTCGAACAGAATGACAGAGCACTTATATGTAGGTAAATATGAATGTACACACTGACTTCCCAGTAATCACTCTAAAGGAAAACAGCCCTGACACAACATGATATTTAAAGAAATGTAGGCTTATGTAAATTATGTACAGATACAGTGTATGGGACATGTTGTCTGCATTCAGAAATACATACAAATGGATAAATCCTGCCATGTATCACAGGTTTAATGCAGAAGCACATGTAATCACATCAGAAAAATATCTTATATGTTAAACTGTCCTCTACAGAAAGTTATTATTCCACCTGCCTGGTGAAAAGTGAACTTAAAGGAGCAGAAACCACACAACCAATCATTATACTTAAGTATTTATTATTATTATTCATCTCGAGCTAAGAAATGATGGAAACAGAAAGGGCAATGTCAGCTTGGTTATGTAATCTCAGCTAAAATCCCAGGTGTCATAGCAACATTGACAATGGGTTCAATGCTTTTTCACATGTAACCTTCTGTTTCAAATTCTTGTCCCTGTCCACTAGTTCAAACATGAACTCGCTCCGCAGCTCTGCAGCTGACTAGTCAAAAAAGTGCTTTGGAATTGTTTATATTTACTATTAAAAGAAAAACAACTAAAATGCAGCAGGCTTGTGATAATGCTGTGATATCCCTGGAGCATGCAACTGCCTCTCTTTCATGAACAGTTGTTAGCCACTGGGAGAGATTAGCATTTTACTGCAGTGGATTGGTTGTCTGCACCACATCAGTCCAGACAACTTTTCTCATCCATTAGTGTATTATGAAAACAAGACACATTGGAGAGACAAAGATGCATGCGCTGGTGAGATAAGCGCACGCACAGGGCTTAGGAACACCTAACCTTCACAGTTGCAATAAACAATAACATGTGACTTAAGAGGATTTACATAAGATGAGAGGAGTAATCAGAGGGAGCGAAAAACCAATGAGGCAGCAATGGCATCTCCTCAGAAGTCTCTGTGTTGTTGAATGAGGAAAGTTGCCATTCTGCTGGATTTAGAGGAAGGCTGTTGTTATCATTTCTATTTCCTCTACCGGCACTACAAACCAACACAGATGTCTTTTCCTCTGTATGGAACTTCAGCGAGCACAGCTTCTAGTGTTGACATGGTAAAATGCTGGCATTAGAGGGGCACGGCGTGCAGTAAAAGTGACATGAGATAATGCTCAGGCAGATTATCAGTGCTCTCTGCTCAAGCAAGAAGAGGCTTGTTTACTGTGTTTGCACTAAACGTCACATATCATACTACAGCTACAGTAAATATTCATGAAAGTCACTCTACTACAGATTGGTAATAGGAAATAAAGATTATGCACCTGTTATTTTGTAATCTGTTACAAAAGATTACAAATGTTTTAAATACAAGAAATGTCCCACTTGTCTTTGTGTTCCTTGTTTAATCTATAGATTTTAATTGAATATTTCCATTCAATATTAATTAATTAAACATTCATTTCTCTTATACTGTGGATGACCTGCATAACTGCATTAATGTAGGTTCTGTTAGTCTATGTAGACACAACCCACAAAGTGCTAAACAACCAATAACAACTCCAACATTCACCCCGGGCACGCCCACTTCAACCTGCCGTCACCATCTGTCGATCATCACTAGTTTCCTGACAGTTTCAATACTTCAGTATTTTCATGTGCACACTGCCCACTGCTCCTTTTCTATTGTCAGACCTCTTATAAAATACTAATCAGTGTCTTTTGATATAGTGACAAATCCAGACATTGGCAGTCCATCATTCACAGCAACCAGGATCAGAACAAGCTCAAAACTGTGGAGATGATATTGGACTTGAGATGCCCCTGCTGTTCTTCACCATCCCCAGCTGGCACACTGCGACATCTTCCATCAAACATACATGTTAGGTGACCTGAAATGGGAGATGATCATAAAAAGTCCCAGCAGCTGATGCACTTCTTTTACAAAGATAACCAGCACTACACTGCCTTCCCTTCAGGATTTGTACACCTGACAAGTCTGGAAACACACAGGGAAAACCAGTGCGCACACCTCCCACCTAGGCCACAAATTATTTGATCTTCTCCTCTGTCTGGCAGGTGCTACAGAGCACTGTGCACACACCAAGCTGACATGAGAAGTGTTTTTTTCCCCTCACAGCACAATGCACTGACAAGCAGCTGACTACATGAGCAGAATAATCTTGCTGCAATTTGCACAGTTACACATTTGTACAGTATTTACAGTAAAACACCAATAACTGTCACTAAATATGACCAATTACTGTACCAGGCACTATGTAGATATTCAATACTTCATTGTGCTATACATTGTTTATAAATCTTTATATTTATTTCAGTACCCCTCCCCATCCCCAGTGTTCTTTGGCAGGTTATACACATATTTACATACAATAACTAACCAGATCTGCATCATGTACTAGAATGTATATATTATTTGAATAGTTTAAAGCCACTGCAACAATGCTTTATTTGTCTATTAATCAATACAAACTATTCCAATTTGCAATTTCCAATTTTAAAAACTGATAAACCCTCTGTGAGTTAGCTTTAGTAGCACATGCATGCTGATTCAAGTACATCGTGTGCAGCAGATACAAGCCCAATAACATGATCTGGATCCTGATTCTAATAATAAATATTCATGTTAACAAACAAATAGCTCCTGATTGCATTACCAGTAACTGCAGCCCAGATGGCAGTGTTCTCCACAGGTTGAAATGGAAATCTGACCTGCACTTCTGACTGCTGGAAAATGTTATTGTACATAAAGGAGATGCTCACACAATAATAATATGTGATATGTTGGTACAGAAAATAATGTTTGAAAAAATAAACATCTCTGATATTTGAAATGTTTTAGTAAAGTAATACATTGTTTCAGAGAGAAGCTGGATTAGCCATGTTTAGTTATGTCAACTAAAAATACCATTGCTTCATTTCCATCTATGATTATTAAATGCACTGCATGAAACTAAATTGTTGGTGTATTTTGTAGTGTTTTTGCAACCTTATATTAAAAAATATTTACGTAACAAAGCCCCAAATGTGACATAGTGTGATGTAAAATTCTCTGACATTTTGCCTACGAAGACACTAGGAAGTCTGCAGCTACTTCAAAACATTTGTCAGTCACATTGTTGCAGCTCAAGCATCACAAGGCAGCTGTTAAGCAGACTCTAAAAATGTTAAGCTTCCAACAATGGGAGGCAGAAAATGTGAAGGGAAACAATTAAATTACGCCTTGCATGAAGTTTGCTTTTCATTTTGTGAGGCAAATTTAGTGCCATGGTTAATCATTATGCTGTTGAACACGATTTGCAAAAATATTCAAGAGCTTTATGTGCCTCAGTGCCCCTTCTGTATTGAAAAATAATGGGCCTCTATCCAATTAAAAACTGCATTAAATCTCTAAAGTATTACATGCACTTTACTGGTATCTCTCTGATTAGGCTTTTCTGCATGTGCAGATGCTGACAGCACACTGAGAAAGGGAGCTTTGATTGACTGCTCCCTTTTTGAATTTAGTTCAGGAGTTGGCGATTTTTATGGATGCAGAAGGTGCATGCATGCATCTGAGCAGAAAAATGAAAGCTTGCGAATCAAAATCTTCAATCTGCGAGAAAATGTGTGATGAACTAAAATCATTTCAAAGGAAAAACACATATCTATGAGATGTCGCTGAACGCGTACACATTGAGATATGTGTTGTTGTGTATTAATAACAGCAAGCGCTTTTCATATTCATAACAGCTCCCGTGTTTTGATTCTAGCACTGATAGGCAGTGATTCATTGTTCTGTAACAGAGGCACCAGTCCAACATGTGAATGGATGATTTATGTGACCATCTGTTTTGTTTTGATCATAATTTGATTATCTCTTTCTGTGTGATGACTTATCATGTCAGGACCCATTTTTGCTACACACGTGGACACACACACACACTGTACATGCACACCCATAGAAATGTGCAGCACAACTTAGGAATAATTGAGCTGCCTCTCGATCACTGTCTTCAACGCAGTCCACACTCACACCCTCATTCTTTTTAAAAACTGACCAAATTATGATTACAAGTAACGAGCAGGATAGATGCACAACTGACTTACTCCCACTATCTATCTGTGCTAATTAAAAGATTTGCAACTACATGTGTCTGCAGATAATCAAAATGTCTTCTGTAGCAGCACTCCCAGATGCATCTGCACTCCAGAGCTCATTTACTTGCTGCGATCTCATGTTTGTTTAGAATTAATCAATCTAACCACAATTGAGTTAATTAATTAGTGTTTTAATGCTACTCTTTATAATTGCAGTCAGATGAGTCTGCAGACAAAGCAATCACATTAATGCAAATACAACAGATAATTGTTATCCAAACTTCCTCAGCAACAGCAGCAGGGGACAGCTTTTACTGTAGATCTTGTCCTGGGTCACCCAGAGGAGGCACTAGATGGCACCATTGAGCAGAGTTTCTCCTCCCTGTCCTCTTGTCACTTCCTGGATATTGTTCAATTAATTGTCCTATAGTGTCCTCATTGAGTGGGTGTACATATGCATTGAAGAACAGATGACATAAGGTTCCCTGTGATACCCTCGCCTGCAGATGAATGTCTATTAAGTGTTGCAGAGGCAAAATAAAAGGTCAGTGTTTCCAGTGAGTACAACATAGAGAACATCCTGTTTGAAAAGTGAAATTTGCCTGTATCTAGTGTGAATCAAATGGGATATTTTCTATGTGTCTCCTCACTGGTCTGATGATGTTTCATTTGCTTTCTTACAAGAGGTATGAACAGCATGACCTTAGAGGCTTCTTTCACTAAATGTCAAGGTCTGTGTTCTTTTCAGGAACATTTTCCACAAAGGTTGGCCACTGTTTACAGCATCATTCACTTATTCGCATGTAGGATCAACTCTACCAACGGTTATTTCACACAGGAAGGCTCAGTATTTGTTTAGCTGTACGATGTTTGTGTGTAAATAACCGGAAGGTTTCTGCAAAAACAGGTACAAAAAAGTTTACACCACCTTTTTTATTTGCATTGTTGCTCCTCATAAAACTTCCCATCATTCAAAATTCTATTCACAGCATCTTCATCATCGTTATCATCACCATCATTAACTATCAGCAGCTCATTTTGAACTGGGTGGCTTTGTAGAGTGCACTTCTGTTTACGCAGTTCCTGGTGTTTTTCAGGAATATGTTTGTACCATTCAGCAGCCTCTCAGCAAGAGCCATTATTCCCCCATCTCTTTAATTTATCTCCGCTGATGATCTGCTCAGATAGATATGACAGCTGAATAAATATGCAAACTTAGTGCGCAGCTACACTCTTCACCACAGAATTTCTATTATGCTCCCAGATTTAGTGGCGAACTGTATATTGTAATAACAATGGGACTCTTTGGGGACTTGGATGAATGTTTTTTTTCTTTATCATTTTCTGATAAAATCTTGATATCAGCTGAAAAAATGGAGGCACTTAGATAGTTTAAAACTCCCTTTTCACAAATCCACTCTTGGAAGAGAGCTTTGAAATGGTCAGAATAAAATTGGTTTCTCAAAATTACACTTTCATGAATTAGCACAGTACTGTCATGTCTTTTACTCTTTTACAAGCTTTGCTGTGTCCTTCAAAATTTGTTTTATTTGATATAATGATGAAGTGATCATAAATGCTATGACCTGTGAGTCTCCTGTGGAACTGAAATTGACGATTATGGCTATTAAATTAGCTCATTAGTAAAATGTGAACATTTCATTCACACACAAATAATAATAATAATAATAATGCAGCTTTTAAAATGTCATTGCAACTGACCCTAAGTTATTCATTTCAAAATGCAAAAAAATTTTTAATATAAAAAATTATATAACAAATTATAGAAAGAAAAATATTTTCATGTTCTTTTCATGACATCTTCAGAACCACAGTCTCCATACAGCGACTGGTGCACTGTTGGACTTGTGACCATATGCTGCCTTTTTATAGCATACTGGTGAGTATCTCAGCTTTAATACTTTGGGCTTTCGCCTGGCCCCCAGCTCCCAGCATGCTTTGAAACATGTAAGTCTCTTTTCAATCAGTTTTTGAGCATGGCATCGATATTGGCTACATTTGTGGCAGAGGAGGCGCTTTGGCAGCTAGAAAAGAATTGCCATGGGAGGGGTCGGCTTGACCCAGCTTTAATGCAAAACTGAAAAGGAGAGGAAACAAAAAAAAACGCTACTATATTTAACCAAATCTGCAGCTTACTCGGAAAACACATGATAATGATATCCTCTTAACACTCCTTGCTGTAGAATTACAGCCCTCACAGCAGCGGGGGCCAACATCCGAGACTCTGGAAGACGCAGTTATTACAGCACAATCATTATGTTGTGACTGTGTTGCTGGCCCTGTTCACCTTACTTGGTCAAAAGAGCAATGCTACAAAATTAGCAATTAATGGAGCAATGCTGACTCTTTTCTCAGAAAAGAGAGCATTACCCTCAGATCCCAAATAAGCACATGTAAATGTGATTATTTTCTTGTTCGATTGGTCGTTTAGAGATTTGCTTCTGCACATCACTTATGGTAACTGAGATAAAGCATCGTGTGCATTAGAGGCATCAGAGGAAGTTCTCTTTGCTTATGAATGTCTGATTGCAGCTGTAATGCACTAAAAATAGATACATCTTCCTTGACAGGTTTCTTGTTGTTTTTGCTAAATCTTAATTAGCGATTAGTTAGAATAATTCTCAAACTGCTTTTTTTTTTCTCTGCGGAGCATGGGCTGTTATTTTAATTAAGCAGAGGTCAGATTTATTAACTCAGCAGGAGTGTGTTGAGTGAAACCGTGGAAATCAGTAACAATGCTCCACATCGTGCCACACAACACACCAATGCACATTTTATCTCCCTCCCTCCATTCAAGGGAGGAAAAGAGTCCTGGCAGGGGAAGGGGGAGGTTTGTTTTATTTTATGTTGCCCACTGATTCCTTTTGATTAGTTATTTGATGCTATGTTTCCCTTAGCTCCTCCTTCTGCTCTTCCCCATGATACAGCTCAAACCAGACCCCTGATGGGAGCATCCACTGGGTTTAGGGGGAGGTGCAATGTGGTACAGGAAGAAAAGTTGACAAAGTGAGGATGTGAGAGAAATAAAGGTTGTGCAAGAGAATTAAATAAATGAAAGTAGAACTGAAAGAGAGGAAGAAGACAGGATAATTAAATGTGAGTGAAGCACTATCATGCAGCTCACGCAGAGGAGAGCCGATCAGACTATAAATCAAAATGCCTCCGTTATATCTCAGTTCAGATCTTTTGACAGTATATTGCTTGTTTTCCTCGTGCAACATGGCAGCTGGTTTCACATCAAACAGATAGATGTACAGTAAATAAAGATTCAATTTTCAATCTCCCCTTAGCTGGTGAAAAGTAAAAACACAAATGTTATTGAGCCTGTCAAATTCACTCAAGACTTTGCCCATAGAAACAAACAAAGAAGGTTTGCTTGAAGCCATTCTGCATTTTAAAACCAAGTTAGGAAGATGATGCATGGTAGATAAAGTATTAGTTCAATTTTTTGTTGAAATCCACAACACATTGACTCAGTTAATATGTAAATACTGAAAGACAAATGCAAATTTCAGTAGCACAGAACAGAGCTCACTGTTGGGTTTTATTTGTCAGATTTCTCCTCAGGGAAAGACTGCAAAGTGTTGTACATTCTGTCTGTGGCCAAAAGGCAATTACTGCCAGAAAGCTTTTGACTCGTCCTGATTATATGATGCCTTTCAAAAAATTACACAGATTTCACATCACATGCTGGGCATACCTCAGCTTTAGTTGGGAGCCTCAGAAGAAAATCCTGACATTCATGCGCACCGCCTCCAAGCCCCTGAATCCACTGTAGGCTTTATTTTGTCTGTGGGGACGATGAAAGACAAATAGAAGGGGTGCTGCTTCCACTCCCTGGTCAGCACTGCAAAAAGTATCCACCGTAACTAGACATTTAGTGTAGTCCTGGTTTGAAAGTCTCACTTTGGGAACTCAACAATTTCTAATGCAAATCATATTTATTTTTACATGAGCACAGTTTAAAGGTAAAAAAGGTAAAATCATCAACATTAATTTTCCTATTTACTCAGCAGTATTGTCCGATTTTATCAGAAGACAAAGAAAATTATTTCAGTGTAAGTCATTTTCTAAAATCTTTTTTCAGAAGAATTGAAGACCATCAGCTGCTATGCCAGACAGCCTGTTTGCTAGTGTTAATATCACATACTGTTGTTTATTAGTCACTCTCTAATATTATATTTAATGATACTACTACTAACTACATGACAGCAATGAAGGCCAACAATTAGGCACCTACCTAAACTGTTCTATGTAGCTAACAAGGTTTTGTTGAGTGGAGATAAGGGTTGACAGAACATCATTTTACTTTTATCTTCACTGCGTGAGGATGAAGTGTCTCCATATTTCTTTTGAGGACACTCACATGTGTCATCTACTAATATCCACAGATAATTTTGAGATCAAGTGCACGGCCCCAAAATGATCTTATGTTAAAAGTTGTGCGAGTGTTCTTTCATCCATCCGCCTTGTGACAAAAGTACACTGCTGGAGGCTCCGAAGTTTCTGAACCAGCATCACAAATCACAAAGTGATCATATAGTTATGTTTCCAGATCACTGTAGGGATTGTAATGTTCTTTCATCTCTGTTCCTCATCATTTTAGGTAAGACTGACCATAAACACTTCATCATGTAGGGTGAATCTATTTTCTACCTTAAATAGTGTACAGGCTGTTTCTGTGACAGCCTGATGATACATGCATTTTTAACACTGAAACAAAATATTTGTCTTAAAGCAGCAATACTTCATTCATGCATTTTTAAAAATTCAAGCATAGTTCTGTGTGTTATAAAAATCTGTTGACTTCAAGTACAAATTATTTAATGTCACACACAAGTCACATTCATTAAGTTCATCAAGTAAAACATGCTGGGTGTCATAAAAATGTATCTTTTAGAGAGCGATTTAAAACAAAACTGTGGAAAAGCATAAAGCCAAAAGCTGCAGCTTATCACATGTGACACATAAAAGGTGCGTTGTACTTTTGCCCCCTGGCACACTCTCGCAGCTTAGACCTTACTGTCACAAAGAACAACAACAATCTCAACAAATGGGACTAAAAGATGTTAAATGTTTTAAATTTATAAATATGCACATATATATATAAATGTACCACTTGTTTTTGTTTTACTTGCAACAGTTGTAATCACAAAAATTCTCAGGACGTGTCCATCACTTTACCTGGATGTTTTTAGGGACTTTGGACATCTGTGGCGTCATAATGTCTGTGGCATCATGATTTGACATTATTTTCAAAACTCTAGCATTGTAACCAATCGATAAAAGTTACTGTCCCACATCTCCCCTAATGCCAATGATCACAATAATCACAAAAAAGGAGAGATAAGATTTTGGATTGCACTGCTCAGTTGAAGAGAAATAGTTTTCTTGCTGATAGAATAAGTAACGTTTGTCTCCCTCCATCTTTTCCTGTTACTAAGGCTGTAGGCTCAGTGTCTCCCTGCCAAACTAGTACATTGATTATGTGTCTTACTTTTTTCTACTAGGATAATTCTTTGACAGGAATGACTCACTTAGAAAAGGGTAACGGCGGCTAGAAATACGGGCTCTGTGCATGTGGTGTCAGTGGGCCTCATTCACCTTAAATTCTTGCCAGAAAGCAAATAATGGAACAACAGCCAGGTTATTAGAGGAATTAGCATGTTTAGCTACTGTGAGGTCTACTCAGAGAGCATTATTTCATGGTTATTAGGTTTTTACACGTCTGTGCCCTAATATAGGAAAGTTTTGAAAAGCCATGTTTTCTGAGTATTGCATTGCATACAGTACAATGTACAGTAATCTTATACTGCAGAATGCTTTCTCTACGTGTCACTGTTGATGTTTGATTCATATCTTCTTTCAATCATCACGCTTCATCTTTAGTAACATGAGAAGATGGAGGGAGACGAGTTCACTAATTTCCTAACCAGCAGTAAACCTGTCAAAGCCTGTCAGACCCTTATTAGTTCACTGAATATAATGAATGAATGTTTGAAAACAAACATTTTGTTTCAGGCTTTATTATGACCCTACCCACATTTATACTCCCTTCACTATAAAACCCTTCATACTGAGAAAATGAGTATTTTTATTAGACATGTACCTAATTTGATAGAACTTTGATCTTAAAAACTTAAACAACTTTACTCCTCAGTAGGATCAGATTACAGATAGAACAGAATAATTGAATGTTAAACTGTTCTTAAAGCAAATAGAA
>OMLM01001730.1:3896-44324 GCA_900302695.1 Helostoma temminkii | reverse complement strand
TAAAGCAAATAGAATGAATTTCACCTCTTTTCTTATTAGACTAGATATTTTTTGCAGTGGGCACTGACAAGCGTTCAGGCTGCACCAGCGACAGTCAGGGGCCTCAACACTGACTGACACTCTGTGAATGATAGTGAAATCTAGCAGGTGCATTTGGCTTGCATACCTCTGATCAGTACACCACTGTGCTTGTCTTCTTAGCTTGCTCTGTAATAAGCTCCTTCAAAGATCAGTATGTACAACCCCCCCCCCACCTCTATCCTGATAAGATCTGGAGTATGTAGTTCTCTCTTTCCCTTTATTCCCAACTCTTTTCGTTTTCTTAAGAAAATGTCAGTTTAATCATATCTTAATGCTTTGATAATGGGGTTCTTTTACACGGGCGAAGAACAGTCACTTCAGTGTCTTAAAAGCCCAGGATGTGGAGGGAAGGAGAGAATGTCTCTAAATTAAATTTGCTCGGGCCCTGCCTCAGCACAGTGTATGAGCGTTTCTGTGTGTGTGTGTATGTGTGTGTGTGTTTGTGTGTCTAACAGCAGGAACTGAGGCTCTTTTTCACCCCTCTTGACAATCACACAAAACATGTAATTGTTTCATGTGCGTAAGTGGAAACTATTAATATTTAAATGTCAACTTGCTCCATTTAAATAATTGTGAAAGTTTAAGTGGAGGCTACATCAGTGTCAGTGTAGGCCAAACCTGCCTCTTTAAATCTATGTAGGGTTCTTTCTCCTTATTGCTTTACTTTGGTGATTCACTTAATGAGGTGCGGAGACAAGTCACTTGACATTTGAGACTTTGTTGGTATTTTTTCCACTATATTTGTATCTGTGCTGTTTGGCTTCAGCATGTCGCCAGGAGAAAACGCCAAAACAACAGCGAACAAATAAATTATTTGTAAAGTGTCACTGCATGCTAACAAAGAAGGAAGGAATGCAATGGTCCCCAATGGAAGTGTGTGTGTGTGTGTGACTGTGCAGGTGTGAAGCCAGCTGCTGGGCTCCTGAACCCCCATATCCCCCCACACTTCCCCTGTCACTCACAGTGACAGGCAGGTGAGGCAGTGAGCACACACACACACTCCTGTACATCAACTACAAGTGCACAACTGTTAAGGTGTGTGTTACTCAAACGCCATAAGGGAACTGTGCACTGAACCTTATGCTACTTTGAGCGTTAGGGATAAGAAAAAAAAAAAAGTTGTTCGTGTTGAGTAAAGGCTCTGCTACTCAAACAAACCCTGAAATTGGTTTGCATTGTGGAGGTAGAAAATTTGTAGCATCGCCACCCACTTTCAGCCATTTAGAGAGTGTAAGATGGAAAGACCAGAGGGCATATTTAAACAGCCCTGTGGCTCTTCCATGTTGCTGTCAGTCTGCTCTGAGACAGAGACACTGTTAGCTGCTGCATTGTCTTGACCTACTTGTGACTCGTTATTGCGCTGAATTAGAGGGATGGCTGACAAAAACAGCTCAACAAAGGGAGGGGAAAACAGCTTAAGAACAAAATAGCCATTTCTGGTGGAGTTTTGAGTTCTAATCAGTGAAACAGAAGCCAGCGGAGAGCAGGGGAGTCTGCGCGCAAAAACATTATCTGCGTCTCAAGATGGATCCTTGACTAATCCCGCTGTCTGAGCTCAACGCTCCCAAGATGCTCTGAGAGGAGAGAACGAATACTGGAAGAGAGAAGGTGGTGGTGAGGGTGAGGGAGAGGAACGAACAAAAATGCCAGTTTAGTCCTCCCACAGGCCAGTGTCTGTTCAGGGACAACATTTTGGCCCTAATTGCACCCTCAGCATCAAGGGCAGATCATGTTTGGGCACCTGGTCGTGCACCCAAAACAGGACTATTACCTGCTGTAGACTCTTAATAGCGCCACTGATTTTGACCAACTATTCAACACTACAAAATGATTTTACCATCCCACTAAAAAGCATCATCAAACTGCTTGGAAGATGCCCCCTTTCATCTTTTAATTAGTTAGTTTGCATTGACTGGTACAGTAAGCGGCGGATTTGTTATTTATTTGCTGAAACACAGGCTGCCACGTTATTGTGTGGCTCCACGCAGGCTGCTGTCCTCTTTGATACAGGCTAATGGAGTCCCACCAAGCTACATAATATGTTCTGTATGAAAGCCTCTAATTCCAAATCATCTTAAAGGAGCGATGTGTACAGCAAGAGAGAACGTCTGCACAATGACACAAAAAAAGAAAAGGAGGGGAATAAAAAGAGAACAAAAACTGCAAGTGATTTTCGTCTGGACATGAAACCAATTTGTTCACAGAATCATTTTACTGCCATTCACTGTAAATGATTAAAGGGGTGCTCCTTCACATTGATCTCTCAGACAAAGCTCAACATGCAACTGCAGCCAAACAAGGAAATGCAAAAGATTTTACATTCATGGCTGAGTTTGTCGATCTTACAGCAGCATAAAACTATGATATTGTGCTCCCTGAAAATGCATGTTCAGTGCAATTTACACAACTTAATTGTGCTCTCATTTCCAAGCAGGGGGAAGAGATTTCCCGAGGAGCGAAAGACGAGTCCAGTGATGCAGCGAACAGTGTTTAAGCTGTTGCTGACTGCTGCTGCTTAACAGGAGTCTGTCACTGGCACTCAGTAAAACTGTCAGGGTTACCATTGAGATGAATCTAAAACTGGCCACAGGGTTATTTTTAGACTTGGCTGCAGGATAAAAAGTTTCTGAGCCCCATAAGTAGGTCAGCTCAAGTGGTGTTCAGATTGCTGTTATGTACAATTACTGAAAAGTAGCATCTCTGGTCCGGAGCAACTTTTAATCCACATTCTAGTGAATGAGTAAGTAAACTTCTCCCTGACCAACTTTTCTTATGAAAGTCTTCCCTAATCCACAAACTGTTTGTTGTACAAGTTGGTTTTGTTGGCGTACTTGACGTGAGTTTTGTGTCAAAAAACAGCTGCTATGAATTTGTACAGTCTCTGCAGCTTCTCCTGCCTGCTGGAGACAGGTTTTATGCAACCGATTTAATAGTTTCGTACAGATACTCTATGTTTTTCATACTATAACCTTCAGTATCTTTACAACGATGTTATTGCTATTGCAGCACATGCACTAGAACGCCAGTCTGTCTAAACATGTGTTCAACCTTATTTGTTTTTCAGTATTAGACATGTTAGAATTACAGTATGACAGTCATGCACAGGGTTAATTTGACTGTGATTTCCCAATTCAAATATGTTTACTTATAAAGTCTTTCGTGTTTTTTGGCCCATGGTCATAGCAGAAAACATTTCACATTTTCAAGTGCTTTTATCCTGCCTCTTCAAACTATTTTACTTTGGTGAGGTGCAAGGGGACGTACACTTACAGTATACTGTATTGTGGTAACGAGCACGGTCAAACAAAACCCTGCTGTACAAAGACGCTATATCACCACTGTGTATTCAATTGCATTAATTGAATAACAGAAGGAGAGCAGGTGACAGTGTTGGAGGGAAAATGATGAGCGACTGTTACGGTGGCGCGGCCTCCATTCCAACTTTGACAGGTAAACAATCTAATTGATTTTCCATGGCGTCTTGCCGGACTGTTCAATGGCATATTTCCAGTTTAAACTCCGACTATTCTCGGTGTTTGCAGAACAGACAAGCCCGTCATCTGTAGCACTGAAAACATGTCAAGTTAGAACGAGTAATTTGTGGTGATGAATGACAAGTGCAGGCTCCTGTTCAGTAGTCTGAGCGCTCATTAGAAAACACATTTTCAGATGTCACTAGGCTTCTGTGTTTTTGTACTTTTTGGGTAGAATAAACAAATATTGCTTGAATACTGCAATGTCACAGAAATGAGCAGAAGGAACTTAAACCTCAATTGACATGTCTCACGCAGCCGACTTTTTTGAACGTTGACAGCCATCTGTGCGGATTCCTTTCACTCTCCACTAATGAGCTGTGGGTTGAGGAGACCCAATCTACACAGGCCTGTCCCTGGGGCCCTATGCAGCTGCCGGGCACACATCCTCGTGTGCATGCACAAACACACACACACACACCCTTCTCACACACAAACATATACAGCCACCAGCATCCCTCGGTGTTTGAAAGCACACTTTGGCTAACTAAGATCTGAAGTTGAGCAACTTCACATAGAGTATCTGTTATTTTCTTCCACCACACAGATTCAGCTATAGAGTGTAAAAGTGCCAACACCACAGTAAATGAAAATAAAAAGTATCCAAACAAAATGCAAATGCTGCACATTATGCTTTGGTTGCAGCAGGACTGAAATAAACTGTTGGGCTTTTTTTTTTGTTTGTTTTGTTTTTTATTTTGCAGAGATGTGAAAAATGATTTAATCTTATACCTTTTGTGTGTAGGATGGTAGGCATTTGTTTTCTGATCAGTAAATATAAATTGAGAAATAGAATGAGAGAACCAAACAGACTGAGAGATTGTGGTATAAAGTCAATGGTTTGTTGATTTATGTTCCTTACATTCCTCCACCTGTAAATCTTGTGATACTGTGTCAAAATCTATTTGATCCTATCATACACAAAAGCAGCTGAGCTGGAATGCTACTGATACAGTGTGTGAATAGGAAATGACAGGAAGAGCCTAATCAATGTCCTCCAGGACTGGCAACCGCTCCTCCTTTGTTTCTTTTTGTAAATACAAGCCTCTTTAACATCACAATATAAGCCATTATCTCGCTTGGCAAGGTAAATTTTAGGGAGAGCTGCACAAAAACATACATTTTCCCTCAGCTTGGAGCAGATCATTCGGGTGAGATCTAAAGTCATGCAAATGTTACAGCAGAAAAATACTGGCAAAACTCATTCTAATTATTCCATATCAGCACATTTGCATGGAATGGATTTTTTAAGAAGGGAAGAGTTTATGATCAGTGGAGCTTGGGCATGGGGGCTGTTTAGGAATTCACAGCATTTTGATCTAATCACAAAATCAAAATATTCATGAAACACAATGATATCTCCCCGAAGCAGGCGGCTAGCCATTAATTTTCAAATTCAGGTAATTTATTAACACTTATCAGAGGCTGAAAAAGCCTTGCTCTGTGTTTGTAAAGTGGGTGAGAGGAAGAGAGGAGTTCGAGAAAACTGATTCCAGATGATTTATAACGGTGTGCTGGGTGCATTTTCAACCAGGTATTCAATTAGAATGTACGTCCAATTTTCTATTCTAGATCTACAGTTAAAAACTCTATTAAAGCACCATTTTCCTTAGCATACATGTCTATTATCAGTGTTCACGGTAAATTTGATAACTCTGGTTCTGGCTCTGTCATTGTGCTTGTTTAATGCTAACAGAATTCTTTCTCTTTTTAATTGGAAGATTCTGCAAAATGCTGCTTGGACATATTTTTCTTGCTTGTCAACATTTACCTTTATCATATGATCCTGTAAATTCAGTATGACTCCATCCATAATAACTGCATTAATCAACCATTTTCTTTATGGTTCTTGTTCTTTGTTTTCTGTGGCACATATTCAATACAGCGATAATGGAGACAGATCTTCCACTTGTGTTTGGGTCCTACTTTCAGATAGAAGTTGACAAAAGTGTCTCCAATAATGTGACAAGTTTGGAAGATTGAAGTATTTCTTTTCGACCTCTTAAAAACAGATGTGGTAAGTAAGTGAGTACATTTACTTAGGTACTGTACTTATTTACAGTTTTAAGGTACTTTGCTGGAGCATTTCCTTTTCATGATACTTCTATGTTTACTCAAGTACAATTCAGAATTCATGAATTCACAATTAATTTCTCCACAAAATTTATTTTACAGCTTTAGTTTTGTCATTTTCTGTTTTTAATTTTTGCAGGTTCAGATTCTCTTGAAAATCATTCTAAACGCATAATGTTCTGATTATAGATTAGCTATTAACAATTAAGACTTGTCAGAACAGGAACTAAAATAGGTCCCTCATTTAGCAAATGCTGTTTTTGTTTTAAGGTAACAGAGATCTTTGACAATTTTTTTTATTACAATTACTCTACACTCAGTGCCACATAATGACAAAGTGAAAACAGAATTTTAGAAATATATGTAAATTGATTTTTTTTAAAAATCTGAAATATTACATGTACTTACGTATTCAGACCCTTTACTCTGTACTTTGTTAAAGTATCTTTGGCAGCAATTACAGCCTTAAGTCTTTTTGGGTATGACGCCACAAGCTTTGCACACCTATTGTCTGCCATTATTCTTTGCAAATCTTCTCAGGCTCAGGTTTGGGTGGGGACCTTTCAGGTCTCTCCAGAGATGTTCAATAGGGTTCAAGTCAGGGCTCTGGCTGGGCCACTTTAGGACATTCACAGAGTTGTCCCTGAGCCACTTGTCTGTCTTTATTGAACCTGACAACAATGTGGTGCTTAACCACAGTTACCAAGCTATGATTGAACACTGCTATTTTAAGGGAGGAGCTTATGGAACTACAATTGTTATAATGATATAATATCAAATAATAAATAAATATTGTCATATTTTCTGTTGTCACCATCTCTACAAAAGCTATTGTTCTTCATTACATTTATCTTTCTTGAAGTGTCACCAAAAGCTTTTATTAAAGCATCCATTCATGGTGCAAATCTCAGAAAGATGTATCCAATAAGGTGAACTGTTGAGCAACAGATTTAAATGGAACAGACCGACAACTCAGGCCATCTGGGTGTATGTGAATCCATCTGGGTGCATGTCTCCTGAGGGAGGGATTCAGCTTCTCTCACCAGTAGCTTATCTTATGATGTTGTACTGCTTCTTAAAAGTATCCAATGTTTCTTTCTCTGCTTTAAAAAAGGCATCTCAGATTCAAAGAGAGTAAATTTCAACAAGTGTGTTCATTAATATGCACTTTGAAGCTGCATCTATTATGGGAATATGTTAATAAACACAAAAACACTTGATGAAGTTATTAGTTCTTGTGAATCATATCTTTTATGAAATAAAAAAAACCCAATGCTTTACATGTTCAGAATGAGTATAGAGACTCTCATTGCACCACTGAAAAATCATCAAAGGGATTCTGTGGGCGTTTTTTTCCTAATCATTCCACTGCACAAAGATTAAATCTCATACCTTCCATTGTATTTTTAGTCAGCGCAAGGAAACAGCCAGTGACACATCTTCCCACTATTCACCAGACAAAATGATCTAGGGAAAAGGACAGGGTTAAAAAAACAGAAGGCCTGGATCTCTTTGTCTCCCACTAATATTGGCGAGTGGATTCAAACAGCTCCTGAAGCTCAGCTGAGCCCTGAGCAGTGATTGCTGCGTGATAACAACCAGATGGATCAATACATGTGTTGTAAAGGTTAAATGATGTTATGTTGTTCGTTGTTATTGGACATGGCATGTCACACTACATGACACTGACACTTTTTTCCTGCCCTTCCCCTTTCCTCTGCTCCAGGTGCGGTTGAGGTTGAGGCCCTGCAATGATCCCAAGAAGAGGGTCAAGTGTTGAAGCCTTTGCCGCTGCAGACAGTAAACTGTCTCACAGTGATTTGTGGCTGGAGCTTAAGACTAAAGTAGCAATACATTTCTAACAATAGAATTAGCAATTGCATATCTGTAAATGTTTGACAGCGTTTTTTTTAATAAAATAACAAAAATTATATTAACAGTTATTTCACCAAATTAAACTTTTTAATCCCTCAGATTCCACAGTTAGTTAATTTCAGTCACCTGGTGCCGTCGTACAGTACACCAGAGAGGTCAGAATGTCCAGAATGAACAAGTAGCACAGGATTAAAGGTGAATGAAAACTAAAAACTAAATTTAGTCTAAAGCTCTGCATACAAGTGGTTGACTTATGTGACATATTACATCTCTGTTTCTTTTGACAGTCACCAAAGTTTATGCCCTTAACTGTAAATGGGTATCCTGGTGAACCAAGTAAAAACGAAAAGAGTCAGAACCAGTCAAACACAGCCTATGTCCACTCATACAGTTATGGTAGGATGATTTAACGGCTGGGAATGTTTGTGTGCCATGTATTCTGTAGTTTTCCACTACAAACATTTGTATGTGCTTTTTTGTCCTATTGTTAAAGATGCATTTTTACAGTATTTACATGTGCAGCAGACACAGGAAAGCATTAGCAGGTCACAATATCATCTCTCTTATAGCTCTGTTTTAGTCTGCACCAACTCCTGAAATTTCTGCTCATGAAACAGTAGTAGAAATATGGCTGTGACAGACATTACTCCCTGTTCACTATATAATGCACTCGATAGGGTGTTTGCCAGTTTTTTGTAGTGTTTGAATGTTGAGAGAGAATTCCCATGCCCTATACAGTGCACTGAAAGTATCCCTTAATGCAAAACTAATAGTAGTGTAAATAACATATACTACTTTCTAACAATTCCCTGCTCCCTGTTCTAAAGATTAGAAAATTACCACAACTCAAACAGTTATTAGCCATGACACAGCATGACTATGATGAGCAAGTGTCCTAAATCTCTGGTCACTGTTGAGGGGAGTACAGTGTTTACATTATATAGTAGTGAAAGATTGAACAGGGAGTAACTTCATGTTCATATTCTAGTTCCTAATGTCTGTCTGCTGTTTAGTGAACTGTTGGTATATATTAAGTACGAGCGTTTTCTTTGAAAGCAGATCTCTGGTGTTGCTAGAAGCACAGTTGATGAGAGCTGTGAACAAAGCAGAAACATAATGTCACTGGCAGTAAAATCAAAGTAATGAAGCAAAAGATGCTACAAACCTCCACAGAACTGAGAGAAGATTACTGGGTTGGGGTGTCCACCATAAGCAACAGTTTCCACATTACAGCATGAAGTAATTTGATCCATTATTGATATTAAAATATTAATTATTGCAGCATTCATTTTTAATAAAAGTCTTTCTAATAAGTCCTCCTCCTAAAACAGTCCAGACTGACCAACTAATTACAGTGTCACAAATGTTGGACTTTCTTCGGTGTCACTTTCAATATGTATTAGTTTAAGTGAAGCAGGTGTTAAAACACTTGATTTACCAGCTGTACCATGTGTTTACCCTTAATACCATAGAGGACTATAGCTTACATTACCAGTCACATTACCACACCCAGCAATTAGCAGCTTAGTCTGTACTTGGCTGCATGTTGACGACTCAGACTCTTGTTTCTGAGGTGCGCAACTTGGCAGTCCTGGAGGATTATCAGTGCTCCAAATTACATAACTGAACTAATGAGATACATACTCGCACAGCCTCAACCCCTATTCCCACCGGGTGCCTCACTGACGGAGTGAAATATTCCACAGCTCCCTCTGGACTCCCTGCACATCCCTGCCTGTCTGGGGAGAGGAGAGCAGAGTAGGCGAGCGAGCGCAGGGAGAAAATGTAGAGAGGAAATAAATGGAGATGTATCGTCTCCAAAAGGTCTGACTGACAAGTAGCTAATATGCTGTAATTGTTTAGCGAGTAGATTGGAGCTTCTCTTCACAGTGCACTGAGGTGAAAATGACTTCTTAGGCCAAGTGTTTGTTACACTGCAGGTTCTTTTCTGTTGCTGATGCCTTATTAAATAAAGGCCAGAATAGGCTCACATTACTCTGTGTATGCTGGGGATGTATTTCTATCACCAAACATATTGCAGGGGAAAATAGGTTGTTTTAATAGTTGCCTGTGGACACAGACCCTGAATATTATTTCTACCATTTCAATACTAAACAGCATGATTGTTGACACTGTGATAGGAGTGAAACTGAGACCAAACAAACACTTTGCGAAGGAATAGCACCTAAACCAGTGGTTTCCTCCACTCTCTCACACAGTACAGAAAATTGAGGTCATTCTGGCTTTTGCATTCATGATAATATGGTACTGCAAATAATAGCCTGGTTTGTTTGAAGTTCCAAGCTCCAGATGTGTATTTAGGCTTACAACCCAATTCATTTGCACCCTCGGCCTCTCTGCTTGTAAATCTCGGTTAAAAACACAACCTTTTGATTTATACCATATAAGAAGAACAAAGTTAACATATTGTTTTGGAGCTATTTCTTCTTGAATATGCCTCAGGTGGCATTAGTTTAAACACAAACATTGCTTGTTAACACCAAGAATGTAAAATATTGGGCACACTTATACCTGTTGTCTTAAGTTATTACTTGTTATATTTACTCCATGTGACACTGTAGTCTAGGGACACCCAAACACAAGGACTTCACACGGCTGATTTCATCACATAATGGGAACAACGAAAGATTTAGTGTAAACACTTTGTCTTCTAGTGCCAAAACCAAAGTCAGAGAAATACACTTTTTCCTTAAAAGCCATAGTAGCCTCTGCTTAATGATCATATTTGGTGAGATGTTAAATGCAACTAAATGTGTCTGGTACAACACAAGATGGAGAATTAAAGTCCACCCTAATAAAAAGAGGACACAACCTAACTGGAGGGGACAGATTCACAACATTATTTATCATGTTACAATGAGCTTATCCCATAATTACTGCATGGTAATTCCCTTATGGATGTCAACTGTGTTTTTTTTCTCTCTCTCTCTCTCTCCTCATCCAAATTAAAATCTACACTGCCTTCTTTATCATTCTAACTACTGTATATTACCTCTAGTGCTAATAATGAGGCTTTTAAAAGACACTTACCTCAAAAAGCTAATTGTTTTTGTTTGATTTTGGTGACACTTTATCAAGACTGGCTGTTAATTAATAGCAATTATACATTAACTATTAACGGAGGCACCTTATTAATTAATGGCCTCAGATGCAATTAAATTACAGATGCACACACCAATTTAGCAACCAACTTTCCTTAATCCTGCGTAATTTCAAAGGGATTTCAGAAAGGGGGAAAGTGATTCTATTATTATGGCTACCGTAGGTGTTAATTAAGAAGTAACTGGCGGTGCATCTAATGTGTATGCTGTGTGTGTGTGTGTGTGTGTGTGTGTGTGTGCGTGGATCAGTGAAGGCTCAGATTCAGGCTGGGTTTGTGTGCTGCTGGGTATTTATGCAACAGAAACACAATATGGCCAATTCACCCCACACAGCAAGGCCATATTTCTGCTCCAATAGCGAGCTTTTTGACTGATAGAACTGTGTTCACTTATGATGCTGCTTGAGTTGTGTTTCTATCTGCACCCTCCTGCTTTGCTTTATGCTGTATGTCCCTCTTAAATCTGTATCTTTGAGGGTAGAGTTTCCATTTTGCTCCAGGCAGTGAGAAACAGACTCCTCATGCTGATACTGAATCTCCTTGTTCATGGCTGAATGCTTTTTTGTCTGTTTGTGTGTTTTATACGTGTGCAATGAGGTGATGGATTTTCTTTCAAACAGTCAAGGCTACAAATTATAAAGCAACTTGACCGAAGACTTGAAGTATTATATTTGCTTAATTTGACAGCCTTCTTTTAACTTTTTTTAATGATTTGACAGACTTTCCAGTCATTCCAAATGATGGTTTAAGAGATACAAAAGGGTTTTGGCTCAGGATGGTACTAATAAAAAACAACTCTATGACCCTGCTGTAGAAATTTTCTCTTTGATTAAATGTTTTTCTTCACATTTAAGCCCTTGTAAGGATACAACCTCCTCCAATAGTCAGACTGAAGTTATGGAGACAAAGAGCAGCTCAAGGGACCTGGATGTACGTTTACCATCTCCTATAAGGTTTAGAGGAGCAGTGCTTGTCATAGGGGAATATTCAAGTCAACGTGCACGCTGTCCGATTATGTTAATAGTAAATCCAATTATGCACTTATAGCATAATGCTCAAGAAGTAAACGAGGCTTGTTGCCCATGGGGTCGTGCAGAAATGGGACCAGTTACAGTATGTTGCAAAATGCAAAATAGCTGAATCTATGTTGAAGAAACACTGAACACAGTAATCACCTTAATGTCTGCGTTGGTTTGTTGCATCAGCATCAATTATAACATTATGAATGGCCATCTGGGTTGAGAATCTAAATGTGAAACTCAGCTTCAGTTTATTAGGTAACTGTTAAAAGTTGACTTGCCTATAGCAGGTTGTGTCTTTATTTCTGTCGACTTAAATTTACCTTAAACAGAACTTGAGTGATAATTTATCATTATACTCTACAGTATGTTGTGTATGTTTTTGTACATTTCTGCACTATAAATATGCACTGGCAGCTCTAACAGACCTGATCCATGTGATGCAGACATTTGCTGTTTATGCTGTACATGAAACGCCCTCTAAAATGCCCAACTGTCTGTGTCCACGCTAATTAATGTTTACTAAACTTGAAAGCCTGTATAGGCTACACTGGGAACCATAATTACAAATGCGCCTTCAACAACAATTTGTTTCTTGGGTGACAGAGAACATTAAAAGTCTGACTCAAATGAGCATACAAAGCTAACAAACACATGTATTTAAACTATTTCAAGCCCATTTTGATCCCCCAAGACATCCTATCAGTAACAAGTCCCTGATCGGAGAAGAAACTGCACAACACAGTCAAACCAGCAATTAGTGCAAATTAACAGACATTTTCAAAAATGTCTTTGCTTAGAAAATGGCTGCTTTGTAGTTCAAAAAATTCCCACTTTGGCCTTAGAGTGGGAGTGTTTCCAGCAAATGCTTAAATCCTGAAATAAGTACTGCAATCTTCTGGCACAGACACACAGTAATGCTTTAAAAACAATTTAGCAACTGTCATCGCTGTAATTACAGTAACTAATTACCATCCTCAGCAAACAAATAGCTTAACATAATACGCAGGCCCAATCAATTTTGAAGAAATGCAAATTCCAAAAGCAAAAAAGGACATTTTGGCAAACCTGACAGAATTACAGGGAAATAATACACTTTGTTTTATCCACACATAATTCCCAGGGAATATCATATCATAAATATTTGCATTCAGTTGTTATCAGGACATTTGCATTTGCCTCTTATCAGTCAGCAAGCCAGGCACTGGCAGATAGGGAGAGCTGCCTCCACGCCATACACACATTTCTAATGAGTCACGTCGCAGGCTGATATCATATTTTGGCTAGAACTTTATCACCAAAACGAGGAGGTCATTTTCTCCTGGAGTTGGCTCATCTTGGAACTGTCTTTGAGTTTTTTTTTCTTCTCTGATGTGATTCAACTGAGATTCATTTTTTTTAAAGCCCACAAAAAGGATTATTTCCCCTCCTCCCCTAACCGCAACAGCCCCATATCAGTGGCACGTATGCTTGCAATGATTATCATTCTGTCATAAAATATTTCAGTTTTATCAGAGTATTATTTTATTTGCCACAGCATCCCTCAGAACAGAGACTCTGGGGGAAAGGAAGACGAAAAAAAAAAAATAGGCGAGCTCATCTGCATGAACAGCAGTGGATGACAGGCAGGAGACTCTGCTTCACCATCTCATTTTAGTAGACATGTGCAACAGTTTCCAGGGGGAAAAATTAAAGTAATTGTTTGATAACATTTTCAAAAAGGTATTCAACAATAACAATTTCATGGTGCATTGCAGAGTATAATTATAAATCAGCCTTTTTTTTCTTGGACAGCCAAGGAACACTGGGGGTCAAGTAAAGTATCCTAGTCAAATTCGCCTCTCATTAGCGCAATCGCTTCTCTCTGCTAATTATTTCCTCCCCCTCTCTCTCGCTCTCTCTTTCTCTCTCCCTCTCTCTGTCTCTCTTCGTCTCTCTGGATTATCCTGACCAACGTGCAGCATTAGCCTGAATGATAATTTAATACATTTCTTATTGAAATTTGTTGTTCTTGCAAATACATTTTTGCATTAATTACAGCTTGATGTGACAAAATGTTAAACATTCTTTTGATGTGATGTAATTGTACATATGACAAAACATGTTTACATGCTGGCTCTGCTTTTTTTTAATGCAACTGGGCAGTTGTCATGTTTTTTTTTCAGGTGTTGTATGCAATTAAAAGGCATAAAATCACTTGCCTGCCCACAGTGAGGGGGGAGAAAAGGGGACATGGAATAATTGAGAAAATTCAAACATAGTGTAATCATTAAAATGTGCTGTAAGGAATGGATGTGACACATAAATGATTTGCCTGCCAAGTAATTCACATGTAAATCCAAAACAGAAAATGCCAGTGAATTGACAAGGACTTGTGATTAACTGTGGACAACAGCGTTAGCTGTTCTGAAACAACCTGGGAAAACGATAGTGACGAGTGAGACCCTAAAACACAGGCATCCTTCTTCCTCTCATCTTCCTTTGGCTGTCTCTTCTTCTGGAGAGGAAAGAAGCTGTAAGGAAATGCGAGTGGGAACGTATTCATTTGCAGCCCTGCCTTCTGGAGGTGGGTCCCTGAGTCTCTTTCCTCAGTCTTCATTATGGCTCTGTGCCCGCTTCAGCTTGGAGGAGGGCAGCTGGATCACCTTAAGGATTCTCCTTAAATCTTATCTCAGGCTTTGTTTAAACAGAGGAGGGGAGACGTTCCACTAGGCCCAGCTCTGAAGATCTATCATGCAGCACTCATGTTCAGCAGCATTTTTTTTTTCAGAAAATGAGGAAATCTGGATCCTTAATAGCATGCTATGTACAGTGTTTCTAGAATATTGTAGAGAAGGCACCAGTGCAAAATTTTAAACAAATGTGTGACTGTACATTTGGAAAGACATATTTTGTGTTACTTATTATTTTTTCCTTGTCAACAAAAGCACACGTTGTGACAAACTGCTGCCATTAGCACATCATTAACAAGATTTGGTGAAAATCAAATATGTGGTGTTAAAAAAACTAAGATTGCAGTTGTGCAAGCCTCAGTCAGCTGAATGGTTTCATGGCTGACAGTGCATAGTATGTGGATATTATTGCAAACATTGCTTCTACTGGAGGGCCCAACCTCAGGCAAACACACTGCACAGTGGTGGCATCTAGTTCCACCAGGACCAGTCCAGGACTGTTATAGCTGTAAACACCATGATCTACTGTCTTCTGCTCTATTCTGGCCCAAACTGCAGAGAGCTATAGCTGTTTGTCCAGCTAATGAAATCTAAAATGTGATTTTTCTCTGTCACTATCAACTGTTTGTGATTTTTAAACATTTACCCCATTTTGCAATCATATCACCACACTTACACTACATAAATGGAAAGATATAAAGTGTATGTTTGGTTTCTTAATTACAGAACCAGTAAACTTTTTTGACATTTGAAAATGAAGATATGCCTCAAGCAGCAATGAATCTCAGTTTCACATAATATATTGTAATGTAGAAAGCTTTTGTTAAGATGAATGAATGCAACATACAAATAACAGGCGTACTTTTTAAAACATTTGTTTAAATATTATTTTGATGCTTTCTTTTATGTGTGATATATACTGTATATTGTACTGTAACTATGTAAGGCATGTGCATGTGTGTGCAGGATATAGATATGTATAGAATAGAGCTGATTCAAAATAATATGTACACATTATAATTCTTATTCATCTCTTCATCATTTATTTATTAAAGAAAGTAATTAAAAATGCAAATTAGAACAAGTATTATTATTTGCACTATCCAATGCACTGCTGTGTTAAATGTTTGAGGACTGTGTTATAATGAACACCAAGTGATCCATAGAGCACCACATAAAGTTTTATGAGATAACCATAATGAACCACTTCCCATTTTGAAATCAGTTTCCATTTAGTCCCAGGGTCTGTAGTGTTCAACTTTGACACTTTCAGTAAATTTTACAGCATCTACTGACTCTATTTCAACCTGATTCAATATTTGGCTACTGAGTTTGTGCAGTTCTACCACTTTCACAGTCTTGACAGTTATGTAGTTTTAGAGGTTAGTGCCTGAAGGCTGCATGGTGTAAAAAAAAAGTTAAGTTAAAACTGTAAGAATGTTTGAAGACTAAGTGGCCTATAAGTTGCTGTTACGTGAGTATCTGCGCTATAATAAATCAGCAAACACTGACAGGTGATACCCTGAGTGATAATGTTCAAAATAAACTTTTAAAAAGAAACATTTTCACAAAAAGAAATAGTAAAAAGCTGTGAAAACAGTTTGGGACTGACATCTGAAAGTGATTTAGGCTCTCTGACTTCATAAAACAATGCAGGTATCAACGATGGGTGACCGCAGATGTCGTCTTATCTTCCATTCTGGCACTATATTTACATGGGTTTTCAACATTTGTGCAGCCTGTGGTGTCATTATCTTTTGAAATGCTTGTTGAGCAATATTATAGGAGCTCGGTGATGTAGCCATGGTTTGTAGCATGTAGCCATGGCTTGTACATGTGGGGTCGGCGCATTAAAAGCCAAGCAACCAGCTGCTCTCAGAGGGGGGCCACTGTCCGAGTCGACTTTTACAACTGGTTAGCTGCCATCATACCAAAAAGCTGCTAATCGCAAACTCATGAACAGCTAAAGGCCGCACAAATGAGTGCAGAGATGGAGTTATGCTGTTTGCATAGCACAGCGATAGTGTGCCAATCCAAATTAAGAAGAGTTTTGGTCCAGTCTTTGTACAAAGATCGCAATTTGGCCAGTGGTCCAGCCTCAGCAGGGAAAAGGATCTAGAGGATTTAAGCAGAACTTCAGCAGCTTTTAGAAATAAGCTTGTTGGGGAGACAACAATACACAGTACAGCGGTGGATCACAGTGAAAGGAAGGGAAGTTTACAGTCTCAGCCACATACTACAGTATCTGTGTAGCTGTTTTATCTGCATTACTTACTGCATGTATGACACCTTGATAAGGTCAGCAACATATATTTTTACCCCATATGTTCTGTCAATGTGATGCACAGTACAAAGACTTATGCTCAGTCTTCTAGTCATATATCTGTGCTGATCAGGTCATCTTGACCTCAGTTTTTTTTTGTATGTGAAGGAAGTATTCAGATCCTTTCCTTAAGTGAAAACGCAGTAGCAGAATTACACACATTTTACACAAGTAAAGGTACATGTGATACAGCAGATCAGTAAAATGTCAGTATCATAAGAAAAACTGCATAATCTGCAGAAAAAATGCCATGTGAGATAGATTATATTCAGATACTCTGCTAAATTAAAAGACTAAACCCGAGTGTTTGACTATAGTTCTATAAGACAAAGCCTTTAGCAGCAAATACTGCATTACTGCAGTTGGATGTGGTGGAAATAATTTTTGTTGTTTTTCAGTTGGTTCGTAAGTCTTATCTGTCATGCGTTTACTTTTTGAATGTTCATATTTATTAGAAAGTCATATATGGCTTATGTAAATTCCTAATCTGCAATGTAACAACATCTTTCAAATCTGTATAGTAGATAAATAGTATGGCACATGCTTCTGAAATGCAGTGTAACATTAAACAAAGTTACATTAAATGGAAATATGTATGGTAACTTCAACAGCGGAGCAAACTACACACTTGAGTAACTAAAGTATGACTAGTGAGCTGCAGCAGAAAAAAGGCATAGAACTGAATGTTAGTAGGCCTGTGACATGTTTCATGCAGTCTTAAAATAAATGTACTACTCTACTACATACGTCCAATATTGTGTAAAATATTTATGGCTGTAAATTTTATTTATTTTTTTATTGTTATTAAAATTCATTTATTTAAAAACAATATTTCTATTTAACACAGATTTTCTTTGCTTGCTTTTTTCTCAAAAAGCAGAAAGGCATACTGGGAAATGCTCATTTTGTTTGTCCAATGACCTTTCTCCTTGTTATTAGTGGAAACTTGCGTTAACTTTTTCTCAACAGTTTAACTTGCAAAGAAGAAGCAGGTGACCTTCAACAGATAGTTAGCAGCATAAATAATATTAATTTAATACAAGTCCAAACCTAAAAGCGGAGCTCAAAAGAGGGAAAAGTCTAAAGCTAAACTGACGAACCTTTGCAATCATGTTTCAATCATTGCTAATGTTAGCAATGTCTACGTGCAGCAGGAGGCTGTTAGCTCACGCTAACTTTACAAGTGAAGCTGCTATTGAAGTTGATTAAGTCTTATTTAAGCAGTAACATGGGACTAGTGAGATTTAGAGCACTCGCTGTACTCTACTAGAGAAAAGCAGAGCCATGAATTTGGACTGGAACAGTGGTGTTAATGACTGTGCCTGTAGGATGGACTGTTAATGGGTGAGTACACATTTCTTATTATAGTATATATTATAGTATATATAGTATTTGAAAATGTTGGTAAATACTGTAATGTGTATCCGTGATAATATTTGGCTGCTGTGCCACTGATGAATGTGTATTCTATTTAATGCCAGATTGTGTGCCAGTGATCAGGTGTCATCATCCATCCATTCATATTATTTAGCATATGCTTTGCTGTGCTTTCTTTGATGGCTGTTTGTTCTATGCTTATTGACAAACTGTGTAAACCAACTTTTTTTGTGTAAGTTGGTTACAGCTATTTCAGATGTTTGATAGTTGGAGACATGAGTGTGAGGTGGTTTGGATGCAGGGCAGACTTGGATTCATGCTGATACAGTTGGTGCTTCGTCCTTTACCCATGGTGCTGATAAAAAGCTGCAGGATGGCATTTGCAGGGTGACCCTCTAGATGGCAAAGCAGTGACCTCCTTTGCAATTGTCAGGATTGGGTTTAGGCCTGGTTTCAGTAGTGCCGAGCTCCAACTGTAGCCACAACCACTCTCTTTGTTTTTCCTTTGGATTTGTTAAGCCAGGTTTTGGTTTGTTTTCACTGTGACAAAAATCAGTGCTGACTACTGATAAATATTGATACATTCTTCTCTTTTCTTTCTCTTTCATGTTTCAGATTAGTTGTATTTTCAGGAAGTTCCACAAGCTGTACTGAGTCAAATGCTATGTTTTGGTAATGCAAGGCCACCCTCTGCTATGACAGAGCCTTCAGTGCTTTCTGTAACCCTTTTTACTTGCCCACACACACACAGTAAAAATTGACTGTTTGGAGCAGGGGAAATAGCGTATGATGGAAGACAGGGACGGTGCTGGGTGGAGCCTGATTAAGTGATTGTGACCATTCTGTTACTGAAATGCTTTCTTCAGTCCTGCAGATAACATCATCCTTGGGCTTTATCTTTGTTCTTGAACTTATTTTAAACATTCCCCTCTGCTCTCCCTTCATTACATACTGTCCTCTTCTTTTGGCATCCTGTTTCATTACTGGCGACTTATCTCATACATCCTTCCTTTCTGTCACTCTGTTTATTGTGTGGCAGGGATTTTAAGATTAGCTGTTCCCACATAGCCCCTTAACACTACAGTATAATGAAGACTTGATGCACCAAACCAGTTCTGGTGTGTGTGCTGCACTAGGAAGGAACTAAATATTTATTTTTAGTTGAAGTAAATTAATTAGACTATCTAAAGAAAGATAGCAGAGAAAGGCTGTGCGTTTAATTTGAAATGGCATATCTGCACTGTTTTTTTTTTTTCCATTTCATAATCCCACAGCAAATGTGCTGCTTGCTTCATATGATATTACCATTCACATCAGATTATTTGCATATAGGTTGCAAACTGTGAAAGGATGTCTTGTTATTTTGATTGATGAAGAAAAGTGTGCATTGAATCATCTGATATGCAGTCGTCCTATTATAATAAGGCTGGGCTGTCTGGTTGGCATTTAAGGCGCATGACTGAATGTGGCTGCCTATTTACTGCAAAGAAATCAAGGCCGCATCATGCTTATATCTGCTGTACACATAAGTCATACACTTGTGGGGATAGATGAGGATCGCTTCTGAATGGGCCACTTCATAACACCATGAATGCTCTATTAGAAGGAATTTAAAAGTATCGCTGAGCGCATCCGTGAGTATCGAGGCAAGAAGACAAACAAGTGAAATGTGTTGCTCTCAGATTTTGCTTTCACTTTGACTCAATAAAATTGCAGCATTTGTGGAGCTGTTGCACCATGGCTGTTTTGTTGGTTGCATGTTCGCTGCTTGTCCCTCTATTCCGCTTGTTTAATGCAAGAAAGAAGTCTAGTAACTTGCATATTCTGCTGCAGCAGTATACATTATAGCTAAGTTCAGTTTATAGCAATAAAAAAGCAATGTTACTGCTTTACAAGTTTGTGACAGCAGAAGGCTGCTGTGGAAGAAGAAAGCAGGTGAAGCCAGATGTTATGGTTTTGTGTAAAAACTTAACAGGTTTGGTATAAACATTGTAAAGTACATGTGCTGACTACTGCTTGATCTTATGTTGTGTTTGGTCTTTATTAAAATGTAGGTTATCAATTATTGATGTGGGTTAAAAGGAGGCGGAGAAGGAAGATGCGGGTGGGTGTTCCTTCTGACCAATGAGTCAATCAACTACAAGGAAATTCAGAGCCAGCTACAATGTAATTGTGGCTTGCATTGGGTTTTGCGTCAGTTGCTGCAGGAGGCATGAATGGGACCTTACTAAGGGATCTCTTAAAGGCCTCTATTAAGAAAGGAACTGTAAAATCTGCTGTATTTCAATGTCCATATGACTGGCTGAAACTGTGAATATATCCTTCACAAAATCAAATGTAACTTGACAAGAGAGGATGTGTTATTTTTATAAATATTTAACTAAACCCACAGTCTTTCCATAACCTTAACCAAAGGGCTTTTGTTGCCTATTCTTAACCACAAACATGACTCAGGATGTGAACTGGTGTCTGATATCACACTCCTCCACTTTATGCGCCTCTCATGCACCACCTACCTGCACATCCTACATTTGGGAGGGTGATCATAATTCAGGCAGCTTCAAAACGTGTTGGACAAAAGAAACATAATTATACACATAATTATAGACTACACTAGTTTAAGAAGAAAGGGTTGGTTTTATATAGTGTATTTTGAGAAATAAACTCCTATTTATTCCTTATGGTTTTGTGCACATCTAAAGATGGAAATGTAGTTTGTATAAAACTATGATGTTCAGTTTTAGCTTCAGCTGTTTCTTTTCTTAGGCACTGTAATTATGCGATAGCCAATGGCATCATTTCCTCAGTCCTCTAAAAAAAGAACAAACAACAAAATAAACAACAACAAAAACAAACAAAGCCAGGGGCCTTTATGAAAAGACAATAGAAAGACTTGATGAAATATTTATTTTTAGAAAAAGCAAAGCATTAGGACAAACTAAAAGGACTTGTGTCAGCAGTGGAGAAGTGAGCTTCAGGATGCAACTATATGTATGAGAATGTCTGTATGAAGAGTGGTGGTATGTGTTTGAGGGGTTTATGTGTAGTCATTTCAGATTGTGTGTTGTCAAATATGAAAGTACATTAAATTCCCCTCATTCATACAATTAAAGAATATAATAAAATATGTTGCATGGCATTCATTTGATTAATATATAACGTAACAAAAAACATAAATTCCCACATTAGATGAACATGTTTTATGAATGTAAAATAATCAAACAAAAATGATAATACAATAAGTTACTATTGTAAGCATATGATTACAAGTTCTGTTAAATTACTTAGCTTTAGGTCACTGCTTTATCTTGACCTATCTTTCTATCTATAGATTATAGTTTGTCTGTCACTGATGTAGGTGGAACATCTTATATGGCTGTTGTTACCCCATGATCAGATGATACCATCAGAGTATATGCGTCTCCCAATGTTGCTTCCACCCAAAGTGATAGTCTTTTTCATCTACATCGTATCAACCCTCAGCTGCACCAAAAAGATGTAATTGCATCACTCAACAAGCAGGTTAAGAGACAGGGTTGGAGAAATTAGCACTTTTTTTCAATATTGCAGATTTCCCCAGTTGTTTTAATAACCCATCTCAAACCTGTGATCTAATCTGCAGGAACAGTGGAAGTAATTAAAGTTGAAATTAATTACCGTCTGTGCCTGATATTCTAATAACGTCTTTGAGTTTTGTAGCAGGAAGTTGATATTTTGTCATCCGCGTTTTATCTCTCACGGCAATGCGTGATCGTCTGCTCTTACAGATTATTAATGTAGCCAGGAAGGGAGCAGGAAATGGCAGATAAAGGCAGAGAGACTTTCCTTTCTAGCACTCCTCCTGACCACAGTGGCCCCTCTTGACAGCTCAAAGCCCCTCCTCCCCACCTCCTCCACCAGCCCTCCTCTTTAACAGTCCCTTTATCATGACAGTATTTAGAGGAGATACTGTAAGACTGAGCAAGCCTTATGACTGCTTTTGATAGAAATTATACAATTGTTCATTAGTGGCTAAGATAATGCCCCCCTCACACTCCCACCCTCAGCTCTGCTTTCCCTTTGGGATCTCATTTAAGACCCGCAGCGTTCAGCAGTGCATACTGCCGGGGCTATAGATGTGACACCACACAGGACCTGCCGCAGACAGCGGAGCTGGAAATGTCAAGTTAAGTGAAGGGAACTGTTCGGCCTGCACACTCTAGTAAGCAGGGTGTGTACCTCCCTGTGGGGTGGGTGGAGGATATGTGAGTGTGGTGCTCCCTCTGCCTGGGTCTGTCACTCTTCTACTGTAGTTGCTATCATGTTTTTAATGGAAAACGGTCAACTAAAATCAAATATTAAGCTTTGATAACCATGGTGGAGGAGCAGTGCCTTTTGAAGTGGAAAAAACCTTTAGCTTTCTGTATACTGTATCACTTTACACTAACTGTGGAGCTCCAAGGTGCTTCCAGACTCCTGCTTGCTCCACTTGCCTTAAAGATAAATTTAACTCTTTGATACTCTTACACTGTTCAATCCCATCAATCTGTGCTGTTGAGTGTATTTCAGCAGCTACTCAAAGTAAATAGTAATTCTTTATATACAGTTGTAATCACATTGTTCCATTCTAAAAAATCCCTGATGTTAACTGCTACACACTTCCAGGATGGCCTGCAGGAACTAAAGTCTCAGCACAGGCTATGAAATAAACACTAGCTAATCATAGGACATAATGCTAATACTCACTCCATTCATGACCAAAAGTACGTAAAAATGAGTGTGAATATGCAGAAAAGGGCAATGACAAGAGCACCACCCAAAAGTCAAGGATGGAGGAGGGGGTGTTGCTGCTGCAGGGAATAGTAAATTTGGCTGTGCAGCTGGCATCATGTATTGTTTAAAAAACCAGACCATTTTGAAGCCCGAGACAATGGTACCAAGCACACAGTCACGTAAACCAAAGGTTACTGCAAGAATCGTTCCTGGATTGTTCTTGTCCATCTCAGTCCCCATATTTTAATCCAAATAAAAATCAATGGTAGGATTTAAAGAAGGCAGGTGCAGAAGGGAAACCAAAGAACATTAATGAGCTGGATGTTTTTGCAGAGCCTTGTGAGAGATCATTAACGTCAAAGGTTTCCCAGATATTGAGTGTAGGGGTTGAATCATTTTGCCAATGGACTTTTTTGGAGAAAGCTTGATTTATCTTTAGTACCATATATGAGAGCAACTTTATGTTTTTAATACGCACTCAAATATACATCATTATCATGGCTTTAGTTTATTTTATTTCATCAAATTTTTATTCGTCTGGCAGAGTAGGGGGTTGAATGATTCTGATTGCAGCTGTAATTTGGTTCTCACTTTGTGTTAGATTGCTTCATTTCTTGCTGCTGCGGTGAACAGTTCCTTACATTTTATAGACTGCTTTGAAACCGTTTGCAAACACGCTGTGTTCATTTATTTAAATCACATATGATTATATGGTAGTAAATATTCAGTATATGGTGCAGAATCTGTATATGTATTGAAGATAAAGAACTTGTACATTACTGAATCAGGAAGCAGATACATAGACTGGCAAAAAAGCTGCACTTGCATATTTTTTCATGTTATTTTATTTGGTGTTTAAATGCTCCATGTGAAATGAACTTAGGAGTATACACTTTTTAATGAGGAGCTTTATGTTTATGTATGAGGAGATTTACAAAAAAGACATGGTGGATGACGTTCTATTTGCAGATTTGTAGTAGATGTGATAGTGTGATCTTTGTTGTCTTGGTTCTTTTGTAAGCAGATCTTTAGTATCATTATCTAAATAGGATGTTTTAAACTTAAGTCTTTAACACCTCATAGCCACAAAATGAACCCATAACTCGTGCTTTGATCGTCTACTATTCAGTAGAAAAAACCATAACCATCAAAAACCAATTGGTCACTGAGTCGCATTGTAAAAAAAAAAAAAGCAGAACTTGTCTTCCTTGCCAAGACTGAAGTTGTGTGACAAACAGCCACTTTCTCCCTGTCTCCTGGATCAGCCATAAGACGATTTCAATGACATGCAGAAGATCAACTGTTGGGAGAGTGAAGACTGCGAGACAGGGGCTTAGAATCGCGGCCGGATCAGAATGAGATGAACATACAATCAGAGGCAAAGCCACACGGGCTTATCTGCCCTTTCACGATGGCTGTCATCATTTGAGAGTTTCCCCGGCTGCTCCTATGCCAAGATGAGAAGGCTTTCTGGTAGAACCGGAAAGTTTCTCTTGTCTGCTACAGGAAAAGTTTTGGAGGAAACTTGCAGCGCCCCACAAAGGAACACATGAAAGTCATCCAGAAGGGGTAAAGCAAAAATGAGAAGTCAGGAGGTGTCAACCTGGGTGAGAATAACAGGATCAAATAAAAGGAAGGTGAGATATAAAGCTGCAGGGCACACAGAATAAGATGAAATAATGCACAGATCTGCAGAGGCATGGCTGTAGAACACATGCTTTTAAAATCTAGATTCTTTTTTCAGTCTCTGGCTGATCTTCTCTCTGTCTCTCTCAATTAGATCAATTGTCCTCATATTCTTGAACATTAAAATACACTTTACTTTCCAAGCTTTCCCACTGTGATATTTCAAGCCCACATATAGTTCGTACCTTAATCTAAACCTCCCATATATGTCCAAAAATACAGCTTCACAGCTTTGATGTGAGCTACTGACGGACTGTGGTGCACTCGGCATATGTCACATATACTTCATACAAAACCCTATTTGGCATTAGTGTTGTCGGTCTGTGTGGGAGATCTGTAACATGAAATGGCTCCATTTCAGCACACACCACTGAACATGTCCCACTCAAGGCTGCGGCCAGTGTTTATAGCTCACCCCCTGTGAGGTATTGGCATCCAGTAGCGGCTCTATATCTGAGACAGTATGGTGGTTGTGTAGTCTTTTCCCATGTGAGCCCTGCTACGCGAGGTGATTAGAGCATCTCTGTCAGTGGCTGAGGGGACAGATGGAGCAACAGAGGACTTTCTGGAGACACTATGGTAATTAGGAGTGAAAGGAGAGAAAATGGCAACTTCAGAGCAACTGGGTTCAGGGAGAGGCTTTAACAACATTATTCAAGTGGTGCAGAGACTTGTATGCCCTTTGGCCAGTTAACATGGCATTGTTATGTTCATGTTAACATGTTTGCACATGCTGTGAGGTGCTCCCTACAGAAGTTATCAGTACTGCAACACGGAAGTATTAATGGTGCACAACGAGCATTGTTATTTTCAAGGGTCAGCTGCACAAATAACTGTATATGGAAACAATAATGGGGATCACATCAGGGATCATAAATAACCTTACTATTTCTACATTCCAGTTCACATAGAGATATGTTCATTAATACTGGTGTGAAGGATTTCTTAAAAGCCGGCCAAATAAAACCTTAATTTTAGGATTTAAATGATACATACTGATTTAAAATGTCAACACCCCACTTTCCACTGGTATTTGCTTGCATCTCTCATAGGATAATGGAATTCTTAATGATTCTTTGTAATATTTTAAGGTGTATATTAAACTCTAAAACATTCTAGTTTAAACCTGACCTAGTCAATATAGCCCCTACATAACAATACCCAGTAGCCCCTACATAATAATACCCAGTACCAGAAGGTTGTTGGTGTGTTAATATATAATCACTGGATAAAAAGTACACCTTTTCTTGGGTCAATTCTTGCCATACAACTGGGTAAGCTTTTGATACATTGACTCAAAATATTGGGTCTGTTTTAAGTGTACTTATCTTTATGATTTAAATCTTGTGTTCATGTTGTGTTAACGTGTTTTCCCATGCAGGCCATGTACGAGTACAAAGCAAAATAATTTACTTTTTATAAGCAAGCTACAAAAGATGTGTTCCCACTTTTCTTGCGGGTATATTTTTTAATGCATTATCTTTTTTTTCTGAAGACAAAATAGACTACTAGATTTTTTTTTTTAGAAATGAAGTTGCAGTTACTCTCTCTGACCTTTCTGCTAACACACTTATAGTAACTGTATCTTTGGCAGAAGGTACGTTTAACTTGGACTAAATGTAATTCTATTTCATTGTCATAAAAAAAATCCACTCACCCCAAAATTGTAAAATATAGGTAAATATTTTTGTAAAATAATTTTGGGTAAATTGGCCCTGTAAAAATGGTTATAGATCTGATACTTTCAAATCACCAGTGACTAAAACTGTCTTAAATATAGCATTAGCTCACTGTTAATAATATAAACAATCATTCCTCCTACCCATTCTGTGGAGATGGTTGTTCCTGCAAATGATTAATTGCCTTGTCAACTATCAATCTCCAGCACCATAAAATAGCCACAGGACCTGTAGCCAGCACTGAAGTCCCCATGGGGCATGTATTAATGAGGCTACAGCAGGAGTTAACAATTCACCATTAAAATATAATGCATTCTTTAATTAATTAAGCTCTCATTTATAAACACCCAGCACTTATTTCTCTCTCCAAATTTGACCTAACAATAGAGTATTTAATGTTTTATGATGGAGACATAGCATATTTAAATGTAATTAATACATGAACAGCAAGATAAACATACTTTAAAATTCTATTAACAGTAATAGGTGATGTCTCTACAAAGAGTGCCCTTCTGTTTTTAACCAAATAATTCAAAAACATATTTCACATTACAGCTGACACGCCAGGGATTGAATTAGACTAGAAATATTCCAGGGTGAGTATTTTTAGCCTGGGAGGAGGTAGACTGTCACTCTTTTAGTAGATGCACACACGACATCAAATGATTATCTTCCAACTCTTCCAGATATCAACTAACCAAGGATCTAATTTTATGTCACACCTACTTATTAAAAAAGTCAAATTGGCTCCTAAATTGGTTGGTCACTCCTACGTTGGAAAATAGGTCAAAGTTTCTGCAATATAAAGTGTCCGCTAGGCTATATGATTGCAGATTGATATGTGGGTGAGGGATTTTTTTTCTTTCCCTGTCAGGGCAGAGGCTAGAGATCCCAAGCTTACTTGGAGTTTTTAGGGGCTGTTCATCTCTAAGGTACACCTTACTCTAAGCTTGTTACCTGATGATCTTGAAATGTTGATGACAAAATCTACAGGATATGTGTTGTCATATTTGTAGGAAATCATATCTTTAAATGTGAAAATCTCCTCGTTGGAGAGTGGATTATTCAGCGTTGCTGTCCCTTAACAATGTTACAGTGTTAAAGCACAGCAGAATTAGATCCTAGATGTGTTGCTTTATGCTACAGAGAGATAGATGCAGCTTTGTATTGTCACTATGCAAATGTGGTTCTACAGTCAGACTGTTGGTGTGAATTGGTTGGGTTCAGCTGAGCCAAACTGCTCCGCCATAATCATTTTGATGTTAATGATGTCTGCAGAGCTGCAGCGTCACCCCTGCGATTTAATCAAACCTAATTTGGGTCAGTCCATTTTGGCTGCAGCTGAGCACCTCAACATCATCATTACGCTCCTTCATCCCAAACTCAGTGCTCATCTCTTCCGAGTCTTGGATAAGTTCTCCAGGCCGCAAACAGCTGCCCGTCACCTGTCTTGTCACAACCTGTCCTGTCTTTCATGGACTCGCACATTCTGGAGTTTTGGTTCTGAATTTCACCATGATCCGAATCAGAAATGAGACTTTGTGTTTAAGATTTCACTTCCAAGCTCTCTCTGCCTGTGGGACCTGCTCCTTGGGCTTTTCATCAGCTGCCATTTTCGACGGCATGCAGTAATTTCATGGCTCATTGCAAGCGCTGAAAACCTTTGAAACTGCAAATGTTAACTTTGCCTGGCCTGGAGCCATTTAGGAAGCGATTAATTTAGCAAACAGAAGTGAGCCACTTTCTCCTCCTAGCCTGCGCATAATTTTTTGGGGCTTCTATCTGTATTTGAGTAAGAGTGAGCAATGTAATGATGGTTCCTGTAATTGTGGCAGTGTGAAAATGGTTCCTACCTCAGTCTCCACTATCTTGCTCATCTCTCCTGGCTGAGCCTCGACAGTCTCGTACAGTGAGAGCACACGCAGATTGAGAAGAGGTGGAATCACTTACAACATGCTTGACCTTATTTCTTGTTGCGAGTTGTTAAAGCGTGTTAAAAGAACATGTTTGTTTGCAATTTCAGCACCTCGCAGAGCGATGCCGTGCTTTATATTTACAAGCCACTGACTGAACAGGCATTTTTAGATCATGACTACTCCATATCTTTGATAGCAGTGTGATATGGATGCAACAATTCAATTCCGAGTAAGAAGGGGAGACAGTATTGGAAGTGTGAAGCTTTTTTGGCTGTGGTGCTCTCAGGAAATAGTGCGGATCCCACTGAGAGGCTCTCAGTGTTTGCCCAGTATTCCTGGAGGCTTGTTTTGTCACAGACTCTGTGCAGCTAGGCATGGGAGAGGCAGAAGGCAGCGGGTCGGCCAGCCTTCCCCCACAGCTGTCCTCCTCCATCCTGGCACTCAGCTCTGCAAAGCCAATATGAAAACAAATTCTCTGCCCTCTTTGCAATTAATTTTCCTTTGCTGCGTTAAAAAAAATCAGTCTTGACAACATAACATATAGCAGGTTGTGTACAGAAAATCTGGCTGTACACAGCAGCAGAACAACCTCACAAAAATCTGTTTGTCCCCCAAGAGTAATTTTTCCCTCTGCTGGGAGCAGTTGTCTAGCACATATTCCTCCTCTTGTGCATATAGATCAGTGTGGTCCATTACAGTGGCAGAAGGAATGAAGTGCACCATTTTGTTTTCACAGCATTGTTGACTATTTACAAAATGTTATTATTTTCTCTATTCTTGATTAATACATTAGAAAAGATCATGTCAAGGGCTGTTTACTTTTAACTACATTTGGGAAGAATGAGTCAGATCAGTCATTATACAAAGAAAGCTCATGGAAGTGCTAAAATACAAACCGTTGAGGGAAAAGTGAGGTGGGTCAGGGGGCAAAAATGACAAGAGAGAACGGTGGGAGTCTAAGGAACACAGTGACAATGATCCAAATTCCTATTTTGCCTCTCCCATTTACACCATGCATGTGTGTGCATTTCAGCATTTCAAGTGCGTGTATCCGCACTGTGTTTAGGAAATGACTGCTTCCTTACCTGGATGCCCTGTAACCACATCTGCATCCTGTTTTACCACGGCCACACTGCAATCTTCCCCCACACCATTAATTTTACTGAAAGCCATTCACAATAACCACGAGATACTGGGCAGCGGTGTTCAAACGTTTTCTTCCCCCTTCTTATCATAAAGGTCCCACATGTCTTGGCAATATCCCCAAAATAAAAAAAAAAGATAAATTTGTCCTAATTACATCCGTCGAACAATGTTGTTTGACGGCCAAAGACATCAAATTAAATACTATTTTGATTCTGCAAAAGTGGTGTCAACGTCTTATATTTTCATTGCAGGTACATTGACTGATAAATGCGAAGGAGAGAACAGTAATTATAGGGTGGAAATGACATCAGAAATTAAGCAAATTGTGAAAGGATCTGCCTTTAAATGGGTTTGAGCCATGAATTAAAAAGACCATTAACTGGGAAGAGGCAGGTGTTATCCTCACTGCCCAAAACAAAACAAACAGAGGGGGAGGTGAGTGTGTATGTGTGTGGAGGAGAGGTGTGTGTTATCCACGAACAATCCCATGTCATTATGAAGTGAAGGTGTACTACTTAGCTGATTTTCTCCAGGTTCAGTTCTGTTGTAATTTATGATGCATCGTCCATAAATAAAACACACTGTAATGAACTAAATATGTCCTTTACATTCAGTGCTGGGACACTGTATTATGCAAACTGATATCATTCTTAAACCCACTTTATTGCAATCAGTTGTATGTTTTATATGTGTATATTATGTTTTTATGAAACATAATATTATAAACATATACCTAATACATATATCATTAGGTACAGGTGTCGATACAACTTTCTCTGTTTTTGTTGAAACTATCTGAAAGGTGATAATTCTGCTTCATATTTATTATTGAGGTCACAGTGGATCGGAACAACAAATTGGAATTAGACTCCACCACCTACAATGACAATAATAAACATTAATAGCATCCCATTATTATAAGCACAAATAGAATTTTTACCTTTCTGACAGTTTCAACAAAAACAGAGAAAAATGTAACCTTAAAGTACAATTCATGGCAGGGCTGCTCTATTGAATTGCATTATATTGCACAAGTGTGCCTAATAAAGTGGCTCACTGACTGTATATACTAAAGTCTGTATGTAACATCAGTGATTTAGCATTTTAGCTTTTGAATTTTCAATATTTCTAAAAAAGCTCTCATCCCTCCCTAAGATATTTTCACTCTTCAAGTCTGCATGAATTCAAATTCAAAGGACTTTAAACTGCACTACAAGTAAATTGTTGCAAAGTGACTCCACCAAATACTGTATCAAAAGGCAGCAGATCAGAGTCTCATTCCACCCTATTTTGTGTTGCCATAGTTTTTCTTTCTTTCTTTTTTTTTATAAAACCTGTGTCTGGTCTTTTCATGAGCTCAGTGAAATTTAAAGGTGATGAGAGGTCCTCTGTCTGATAGGACACAGGGCCAGTGTGGTGATCAGACAAAATTACATCAAGTTTTCCCTCCTCGACTATGCTTGTCTTTTTTCTATTTAATCAAAGTTCTTGCAGTCTGATGCTGGCCTCTCTCTGGGCCAGGTGTCAAACGGTTTCCATTGATGTCAATGTGGTGGTAATCACAAAGTCTATCCACAGATGCCTGCTTGCACGGCCGTTTCACTGGGGCATCGCATTCTGCGCTCAACACCTTCGAGGCATGTAAGATTATTTCTGCAATCTGAAAGAGAGAATAACCTCTAGGAAGAAACTAAATCACAATATAAAGTAATTAAGCACATTATCAACGTAGAGGTTAATTAGTAGGACCCTACACAGCAGCACCATTGGTAGCATTGCAAACAGACAAATGCTTTCGTTTTCTTCTCTTTTTTTTTTTTACATGCACACATACACACACACTCACACCAACTGTAGGTTGATTGTCACTGTTTGGGGTCTCTGAAATTGATTAAACAACTTGCAATCCAGTTTAATTAATAGAAACTATCTGTATTTCAAAGCTGTTAAGCAGAATGTTGTGCCTCAGTGCCGGCTTCCTGTCTCATTTTGCTTAGACAATCATAGAAATTAATTAAGTTCTGGCATTACTGTATGGACTAACCTTAAATCAATCTTTGATGTTATAGCCCTTAAAAAAAGCTATTCTAGGTATAAACACACACAGCCCGAGTTGATATACTGTTAGCCAGTGTTTATCCATTAACATGAAAGAACTGTGCCAAGCTGTAATATCACAATAAGGGGAAGACAACATGCCCAGCCTCTATATCTCTGAAGTGCAGCTGAGTCCAAAATGGCACATTGACAACAACATACATAGTTGCTGCATAGAAACAAAAGGCAAGGCATTCCTAATTATTGACAAGCAACATATATTTACTTTTCCTCATTTCAAAATGATAAGTCCTTCAAGCTCCACTCAATGTCTGCAGTGTGAAGATGTCGCTATCAAAAACTACAGGCGTACCTGTTTGCTCAGGAAGACTTGGCAAGAAAAAACCCTACCTTCTGTTCCAGGGCTGGGTGAAGCCATTAAGCAACTTAACTTTTTTTTTTAAACACATCACACTTTTGATTGCTCTTTTTGTACTTCATATCTCATTGTTTCTGAATAAAAAGTACACATTTTTTAGCTTTTTAGGATAAAAGTAGGCTAATGAATAAGCATTGGAAGAAGTTGCTTGTTAAGTACCAAATAATAAATCATTAAAGTAATTAGTTAAATACAGTTAAATACTGTAGTTGGCTTAAATCAATTTACAAAAAGTTAGTTATCAACTGTGAGATATTAAATATGTATAAGACAACAGATCTAACAAGGGCTGGCAAGATATGTTTCATATCTGTCTATATTTAATATATACGCTGATGATTTGAATTGTCTGCCTGGCACAGCCACCTTTAGTCAGAATCTGTAGTTCTGTGTCACTTCTGCAGCGGAATAATGAAGAATGGAGCCAAAATTTTTAACAGTATTCTCTTCAAATAGAGGAACCTAAATCTTATACCACTCATCCACAGGAAGTGATCCATTACTTTCTCTATCCCATGTCTCTTTGATTAAAAAGCACATCCTCTTTCTATGTAGGAAGCAGCTGCATACATTAGAAATTTAGTATTGTTCCCTGAGTTATATGCCGATATAAAACAATTCATAACTCCTTCTAAGTTATTTGTGATTATTTTGAAGTAATGCAGCACTTAAATCTATAGATCTTTTTATAGAAGTGCTCCCTTCTGTATTAAGATATCTGTCTTTTCTTGCCAATTTTCTGAATCTTTTTATCAGTTTAGGAGAAGCACGCCGTCTTAGTAGTTTTGATATTTTCTGCAAGTTATATGATTTTTGAGTCTCTTGACTCAAAAGATCTTAGGGGTTTGTACCACACTTAAGATTTTTGTCAAGTGTTTTTTCTGAGACACCTGCTTGAGTGGAACCCCATTAGTTGTTGCCAGTCAGGCACAGACATACTGTGGGTCTTAGCTGGGCTGCATAATAGCACTCTAATGAGCATAATAATATAATCCCATTCCTCCATGTGCATTTTTTAATTATAAGGTTTTGTATTTACATTTTGGTTACTGGTCATTCTATATGTACCTGGGTATGGGTTTGCAAATCTGCACTAATGTTGTGTTATCAAGAAAACAATACACTTCAAATAGTAGTGTTTAAACTGTATTGTTCTCTCTTTGACGTACTTGAAGTAGAATTAGACAATGTACTTAATTCAGTAACATGCAGAACAAAATGACAAGAATAGCTTAACAAGAAATGAACAAGAATGGCATAACTTTAGTTCAATCATGTTAAATAACTTCCCGTTCATTATCTATTTATTATATATATATATATATAAGATATATATTTTTAACGTCACTGGCATTCATCTAATAAGGCTATAGATATGTCAGACAAAATAAGCTGTTTCTTACATGAAAATTGTTTTTTTATGTAATTCGAAAAGAATAATTTTTTCATTGCTTGTGCAGTCAAAGAATTACATAACATTACCACAGAGGGTTAATATATTTGATCACTCATTGCTTTCCTAATTCGTTTTTATGTTGAGCTGTAATAACTATTATTACAACAAATGTTTATGGAAATTGACTCTGTGAGCTCATCCTGCTGGACAGAGAAGACAAGGATGAACACAGCTTGCATATAGTATCATAAGCACATATTAATTTACAGTGTATAGTATAGCAGATAATGTCATAGAACCCAATACACCTTAGTTGTGAGAATTCACAAGTTGAACAATGCACAAAATACCACAAATAATTACAATGAGAGGCACTGTTTAAATTACATATCTTGCTGTACAAGATGTCCAGAAGAACATGTCAAACACCTTCTTAAAACACACAGTAAAACAGAATCTTCTTCACCACCCCATCCCATCCTTTTCTTTCCATCTTGCCCCCCTCTTTACTTCTTTCTAAATGGCATGAAGGTTGAGATGGCTCGAGTCCAGGATCATCGCGCTAGAGACCACACAGATGGGAAAAGATAAAAGTTCTCTGTGAGCTGCTCACAGTGCTGCCATTTTCCACACAAGCAGAGGGAACATAGGCAAAATGGGGAGGGGGGGCGAGCCACCTGCGGCCATGACATCACCGCCTTATCACATATCATGTATCACCTGCAGCTCCACATCAAGCCCAAAGAGACAGATTTCATCTGTCATCTCTGAGAGGATCTCAATATAATTTACTTTGCACATCTGACATCCAGAGTAGAGGAGTAGGGTTGCCAAAACTAATCTTACAGATGAGGACTCTCCTTTTTCTGCACAGTCATGTCCTTGTGTGTCGCTGTGCTGCGAATGGGTTGGCATATCAGATTTAGCTGTTATTTGAAAGCAGCATCTCGGGTTAAGTGGCTCTTGTGGTTTGATGTCTCTGTAAACTCGATACATGTACAAGTCGCCAGTTGTTGTTCCTTTTGTTCCAGAGAATCATCACATGACTTCAAAAGCGTTCCAAAAATCCCAAACGTGTTGTGAGAAAAACAGCTGCAAACAGGATATTTATTACATACGTGTAGAAATACAGAAGATTTCCACATGCACTTGCCTCCACTTTCATGATGCCAGTGCGTACGAACACAATGGAACAACTTTGTAGGCAAGTATGCAAAAAAGAGATTATCATACATAAAAGCCAGAAGCGAAAACATAAGTGGTATCAAAAAGCATAACCTAATTAGAAAGACTAATCAACTTTAATGTCTTCATATTTAAGGGAGAGGGAAAGGATAATTAGTCTTGGGGTTCAGCCTCCTTTCCTCTGCAGTCATGCTACTAACAAGAGTTGATGCTGTCTAGAATGGCCACCCACATATAACAGCTAATTGCAGGTCTTCGCCCTCAAGCACCCTTCTAGTCATAGAGACAACAGGGAAATTGGCCATTTCAGCAGTGCTGGGTATCATTAATAATTAATGGCACTTTCAAGAGTCAGACTGTCCCTAAAAACCTAAGCAAGAGGTGCTCTGGGAGCTATGCAGTGTGTCATTTGCTCTGATAGCAAATATAGCCTTTTTACTTTATTTCTCTTCTAAATGCTGTTTTTATTTTATGTTTTGTGGTAAGAGATAACTGCTGCTCTGAGATTTGTCACACTTTCAAAATCCCAATTAACTACAGTATCTTGCTGAATAGCACACGCAAATGAAACTCATATCATACTCTGGAGTGCATTTCCTAAAATTTTCCCTGAAATTAAGTCAGTATTGACTGCAGTCTTAGTTATCAGAAGTGATATACTAACAGGCTATTAAAATAATACATGATTTTAAAATGGTGACATGAAATGACCTCTATTTAGGGTAGACGTGGCTAAAAACAGCACAGTAGATGTTCCTTGCCTTTGACTGGATGTTTTATGCAGTGTCCCTCAACCCTAGTTAACCCAAAACCATAAAGTAGATGTTGTCAATGTGCAGGAATACACATGCATGGTTTGTAAATGACCCTTTGGAAAGTGTTTATTCATGCCTAGCTCGTATGACATAAACGGTCCATTATTTGGTCTAATAGTAACGCTTTATGGTTGTTTCCATATCTAACCTAAACTATGACAAGGAAAGGGTTAACAGCACAAAACTACATACATTTCTATAGATACAGTGGGGAATGTGGGGACACAAGCTATTAACTTAATGGTAACAAAACGCTGGCTTTATTTTAATTCTACTTTACATCATGCTCCTGTTAGTGTATAATATTGTAAGCTGCACTTTGGGTGCGCATTTTTGAATTCTCTCTATACATTTTATATGACTAATTGTTTTATGAGGTTGTTCAAGTGACTAATAAAATACTTATACTTTATATGTATGTTTTCTATGCCCATAACAGTAAGGAAGAACGATTATTTAAATATAATAGAACAGCTATATAAAAGCAGCAGAGTGGATTTTGGCACATTTGATCACATTTCCCCTCCTTAGGAAGTCATCCACATCACTGTTCAAGGGTAACCAACCACTGTCTTATAACTTTATTATTCTTCTTAATCGGTTTATAAATATTTATGAATCTCCAAAGCCACCCTGACTTGCAGCTGAGATTGAAGCTGGAGTGGAGTCTGTACGTTTCAAGGCAGCCATGGGCTTGTGAGGAAGAGATAGCGTGGACAGGAGATTTGTGACAGAGCAGAGCATGAAACCCATCAGCTGATGAGTGGAAATCTCTACTTTCTAATTAATAGAGGTACACAGGCCAGGGGGATAAGGAGGATCAGGGAAATGAAATCAGCAAAAAGATACCATCACTCATTTCTGAGGTCCATTGTCACACTTCAGAATCTGCTGTAATGAATCACTCAAGCATTCTGCAGATACATTTGAATGGTGGGGAAAATTCATTGTCCGGTGGAGAGCATTCGATAAGGATCTTTTCTCTTGCTTCTCCCTCGTCTTCAGCCTCTTCTTTCCCTCTTTTGTCACAGGGCCGTCTGATCAAAAAGCGAAATCAAGGCTCAAGCAACAGGTGTGCCATCTGAAAGGCTGCTGCGATCTGCAAGTGAACTGGAAAGCTATCTCGGATAAAAAAAAAAGACTGATTCAAGAAGTTTCAGGGGATTTGCTTCTAGGGGTCAGTGGAAAACGTCAGGATGGGGAAGATGCTGCAGTAGCTCCAACATTTGCTAAAATAGCTTCAGATGTAACTTTTGCCTAAAAGTAAAAGAGCATGTTTACATGCCTTCCAAAGTCTAAAAGCTAGATGTGTTATTGTTTTTTTTAGTTACAGTGCGCTGTGAAGATACAACATTGAACGTTGCACAATAAACCATCAGTAATTAGCAAGATCATAGATCAACTGCATGTGCATGTTTATACTTTACAGGTTCATGCTATATCTGTAAGCAGCTAAAGTATTACCCTCCTGTTTGTAACCAACTACAACATTAACAGTTTAATCTGCTGCTCTATAAGAGAAAAGCAAGCATAAGCCTTGCAGCTCGCAGAGCTGGCTGCTCCTCGACATCCTGGAATGCAAGAACTGTGATGGTGAAATCTGAAGATGACATGAAACGAGAACCAAAATGCAGCATATATTTTTCCATATCATACATCCTCAGAGGGGATTTACTGTTAACTGGCTTTAGACGTTATTATTCTTGTTTGCAAAATGCACGGAGAACATGTTTCAGAAACACAAGAAAATATACAACTGCTTCTGTCCTTTCTCTTTAGCCTTTGTCTTTGTTTGCTTTCCAAAGATAATTTAAGTTTTCGGTTTCTAAGTAGTTCAATCCAACCCAAGGGAGCTATACCCCTGTGAAACAGATTTTTTAAAACTTCTTTTTCTGTCCTTTTTTTTTTTTTAAACTTCAACCCTTATATCCCAATGCAATTATTTAATATACACCCACTCATAGTCTGCATATGAGATATGAATATAATTGTATGTTACTTTTTAATTACAGGAAAAATCTAACTTGTGAGATGATGGGCTGGAAGGTGCCACTGCATTGTTATTTTTTTTTTCATCCTCGTTTTCTGATTATGTGAGCTGGGCTCCTTTGCTAAGCGATGATAAGCAGAATTTCCATGTTCTCTGCATAATTAATCCATCTTTGCCTCTCTTCATGCCAACTCTGCTGTTATCGCCTGCACATGCCTGAATTGCAAAAGAATCCTCTCTTCAATTGGAACTTATTGATATTTGAAAAAAAACTGGAAATCCTCAAATTTAAGCCACAGATTGTTAAATGGATTAATTTCGCGGCAATCGCAAGCATCTAACGCAGGGAGACAGGCAAAGCAAATTGAAAGTGTCTCCTGTTTGTGGAGTTTTAGTCCCAAATGATAGGGTTTATTGGCATATTTTTTTCTCCATAGTCAAAAATTACCATTTATTTGCATGCCATAAAATACTTTTATATGGTTGAAAATTCAGAGGAATTTCTTTCAATGCCTGTCGTTGGCTTCATGATAACAACTTCAGCTTCCCACATCTGGACGCTTTTGATACTGGGTGAAAGGAATGTCTGAATATTTAATATTTTTATCTGTTTTCATCGATGGTTTCACCATTAAGGATGGCTCTGCTGTTTGCATAGAGCCTGGCAGATGTAGATTTATTTTGTGAGCTGTCTACAGCCTGCCTTTCTGTGAATATATTGATGCATTTTCCTATTTTGCTGTGCACTGATGCCTCTGCATATGTAATAAACCAGCAGACACACTTATAAAATACATCAACACACTGTATTATAATGCTTATATAGGAAAAAGGGGGAGAATCCAGCTACACATATCAAATATAATTTACTTGACCTCATAAAAAATAAATAATATTAAATCACAGAATGTTCAAACACATGGGATGTTGACAGAACATCAAGTATGTTGTTTGACACAAACCTCTGACAAGATCAAATTTACATCAGTTGCTTTGCATGATTTGTACCAATAATAATGTAAGAAACTATCACAGTTGTGAATAATATCAAACTCTTTAACAAATGAACCTGTTTTTATTGTGATTTTGTTTTGGATTAAGGTGGGTAAAGTGAGTTCCAAATGCAAACCAAAATGATTAATGAAAGTATGTTTTCATGAAATCCTTGGAGAAACACTCAAGTTGTAAAATTATCAAAATTTGCAAAATTGCAAAAAGCCTGAAAAAAACACACACTTCTAATTTGAAGGGGTGGCTGCTGTTACTCTATCATACAATAAAAGCATTTTTCAATGGTGTATGAAAATCTGATTATTTGATTTAGTTTAGCCTTTTCGGACTTTATTGCCAGTACTGAAAATAGCAGTGTGAAATATGACCATGTGTGACCATGAGAATAGTATGCCTGACGCAGTAACAGGAGGAAAAATCCTTCAGTCATCCTTTCATTACATTCAGGTATTATATATTTACAAACAAGTTTTGTGGTATTGCAAATTAATAATAATCCATAAAGCATCCTGTATTTATTCTAAAAGTTTAAAAGTCAGATTTTGGTCAAGTGGCACCAAGTCAATTTCTGTGACTTTTAATTCATTTGTTAATCACATATTTATGAAGATAGTATTAAAATTATAATTTTATATTAGAAGTCCCCTCCTGGGTATCAGAACTAACTGCTAAAAGGTCACTTTAGGTGAAAGTCCTTTATTCTACAGGCAGCGTTTGCTCACCTCCCAGCGTCAGATCATTTTTCTCCTTTCTTAATAATGCAGCACTATTATTTTAAGAAATGAACTCCTTGAAACAAGAAGGGATGTATACATTTAAAACCATAAAAGGCTCACTGGTTATCCCCTGGAGGTGTCACAATCTCAGCTTGTGACCACATAAAAAGACACTGAGATTAGCAGTTAGGATACACTGGCCTGTGGTTCTCTCCTCCTCCTCCTCATCTACAAAAAGCCTTTATTTACAGATTTACACACTCCCATTGGGAGGAGCATAGTTGTTCATCCCGCCCTCGTATAGTATTTGCATCATTCCCCACACTTTAATGTTTTGGTGTAATCTTTGGGGTTGTGAGCTTTTTTTTTTTTTCTTTTCAGAAATCTCAGCTTTTTTTTCTTTTGTTACTGTTGCTCTGTAGCTTTGTATCTCGCTGGTAAACGGAAGGGATGTATTGAGGAAGGAGATGGGAGATGAGGCTAGTGGATGGTGGCGGTGTGGAGAGTGAAGCCTCCCTGGAAAGAGCTGGCGCCGAGGCCTCCAGGGCCGCGGGTGGTTTTGGCAGCTCGGCTAGCAGAGTGGGCACTCTCTCAGACATCTGTTTGCTCACTGCTGCTGGAACTGCTGGCTGGATTGGCAGTAGGGAGGGGATGGGGGGTGGTAGGTGCGGGGACTGGAGAGCTGGAGCGTTCAGCCACAACCAGCACCAGCATCTTACCCAGGACGTACAACAACAACTCAACATCATAGCTATTAAAAGTTATTTTAATACCTCATTTGAAGAGGTAGGTAGAAGACGTGTTTTTAATTTTCAAATTACCAAAATAAAAATTAACTGTCCAGCTTCTATTTCTTCCTGCTTCAGATCCCAGATGTGTTTCTCTTCCATCCGTCTTTCTCTCCTCTCTACTGTATCACTGTATTGAGGATTCACTGTAAACAGTTATATATGTGCCACCACTGCACTGCACACCACATGAATTTACACCACACACACATACACAGACTTCACATCATCTGGAGACAAACCAATCCCCAACAGCCAGAGGGAGAGACCACAGCAGGCAAACTCACAGCACTGATGTCCAAGTTGAGCTGCTGAGGCTGCTCTTTAAGGATGGAGTTCTTGTCCAAATGATGGCTGTCACTCCCACAGCCACTGGACATGTGTGATCCCTTAAAGAATCAACCCAGTGATTTGTCATGGCAGACACCCTGTGATATAGTCAGTCAGCACAGCAGCTCACTGAAACTGTGGAAGAGGAAGTCAGCAGCTGATATTATGGAAATAATTAAAATTAACACAATTAACACCTGGTCAGGTTACTGCACGAGCAGATAAATATTGCATATTTGTTGTATTGTGGCTCGGTTACGATGCAGTCATGGCAGTCAGGCAGTGTGGGCAAAGTAATAGGAGGAGCTGGTGTCACAAATGGTTATGCATTTGTCTTTATATTTTTACTTTATTCCATGGCACACTTCAATATCAATAAATGAGAATAAATAAATAAATAAATGAGAAATTCTTTTCATTTTTATATCAAAAATAAACTGAATATGTTCAACAGGTCATTATGCACGA
>OMLM01001725.1:19418-47107 GCA_900302695.1 Helostoma temminkii | reverse complement strand
TTTTTTTTTTTTTTTTTTTTTTTTTTTTTGTCATAGTCAGAAAGCGAACAACATCTGATTACAGTGTTTGATGTTCTAGCACCTTTTCAGTAATTGCATTTTATTTTCAGTTTTTACAATAACAAATGCTGAAATTGTAATACTATTAGATTGTCATATCGGTACTCGGTATCAGCAAGTACTCAAATGTAAGTACTTGTACTCAGTCAGGAACATCGGGACATCCCTAGTATGAACCAAGCAAGCTACTGTAAATTGTCTTCCCTTTAGGTCAACAAGAGGTTACATCATGTGTGGATGGACTCCTACCTTCCTAGTCCTACATAATTCTGCCTCAGGGATTTTGGCCTGCTGCTGTCCTGGCTCTGAACTGGCACAGGTCTTTGAGTGACAGATTAGTCAGACACACTGATCCAAATACCGCACTTCTGGTGAGTGTCTGTGCACATCAACATGGTTTAATCTAGCAGACCAGTAAAGGACTTATTTCAGCAATTATTATTTGCTTATAAAGTTTGACATTTTTCAAAGCAGATAGGGCATTATAGGTTTATGACGGGTAAAATACATTGTCTTTAAGATTAATGATAGCTGTACAGATACAAATTCTTTCTTTTCAACCTATGGTCAGGAACAGCTTGGACCACAGATTGTTTGGTTTTTTAAAATGAAAAGGAAATCCTATCTTGCAAATCAAGAGAAGTAATGGGTTACTGTGGTAATCATGGACAGTGAATGTGGTGTTTGGGAGCTAGAGGTGTACTTATAGTTGCTATTAACGCCACTGACTCAGTTGAAATTAAAATGGTTTTACTCCCTGGTCATAGTTCATATATGTACCCAATCGTAAACTCAACCTTATTCTTTACCATTTACATCCCTAAACACTTGGCTAATGTATTTGTTCATACATTTCATTAAGACTGCATATAATTTAATTACATTTCTGCAAATATGTAAGAAACATATCACCTTGAACATGTTAAAGGTGCAAATAATTTCTGTTTCTTTAGTTCATGTAGTTCAACTACTGTACTGACTTTTGAAAGACTGCATACTGCAACTCCCTCACTCAGGGCCCTGAGGTTCTGCTTGCCTAAACCCTGTAAACCTAAGCATTTCACATACACACACACACAACTACTTCTTATATGTGGCATCGCCTGCACGGTGAAGTGCATGCTGTGACACAGCACAGTGTTGCTGTGAAACTGACATGAAAACTATGAATAACAACATGAATATTGTAGGAAACAAATGATTCAGATGCTTGATGATTCTGGCAGAAAACCAAACACAACAAGTGTTGTAGTTTAATTTAATTTAATGCTGAAATACTGAAGCATATTTGGATTAGAAAGGAGAATATACAACTAAATCTGCCTGACTCCCATTGTGGTTCATACTTGTTACTGTACATATACATCCTATAGGTTGCCAAACCTGAGCTAGCAGTCATTGCTACTTCAAACAGAATTCTTAGTAAAATCCCTTTTGCATTTTGTCACTGACCCAGGTGATATGAGAGATGAACTGTGGACTAAAGGCAAATGACGACAATGAGTGACTAAGAAACAGTGATGTCTGAGAAAAACAGTCAAGTGAATAAAATTTCAGGAGAAAAAATACATGGATGAGACAAACAAGAGACAGAGAGAGAGAGAGAGACAGACAGAGGATGGGCATATACAGAGTGATATCGTAATGAATGAACTGTTACTGCATGTCACGGTGCAGCAAAGCCTCCATGGCCTACATTCTGCCAGCTGGCAAAGCACAAGTGGATGCGTGAGTATGCACCCCCACTCACACACACACACTCACACACGGATCAGATGAGACAGTAGTGGGGCAGAGTCACCACTGGGAAAGATTAAAACATTCTACACTGATTAATATAACCAAGCATGCATTTCCTGTTATTTTTTTGGCGTTAATTTAAATTAACTAAAACATTTCCATTTACCCTTTCTCAACATCTGTGACTACCATAACAAATGTGTGCCATAATTTCAGTACATTTCAACCTATCATCCCACATTAAAAAACTACTCTCCTATGTAACCCTTCAGTACAAGTCAGGTTCCCCTCATGCAAGTTTTGTAATGGTTTGTTACTGGCTGAGTCTAGTCCAATCTGATACCCCTGTCCCAGTTCCATCCATAGAAGCATAAAACTAATTTTAAAGTTGCATGAGGCAGATTAGCCTAGTTCAGCCAAGCAGTGTAAATTGGGATGGGTTAGCTAACGTCTCATGATATCACCATCATTCTGATAGCCCAGAATGAGACTATGTGGGTAAGCAAAGAAAAGTTGATGGTACTGAGATTAAGGAAGGCTCAGGTTACAGAGAGTAAAAAAAGTGTATGTATTGTATGTGTGTTGATGTGAAAGATCTGTGCAAAAGGTATATGGACATACAAAAACATGAGGCAATCCTGTGAATAATCCACTGAAAGAGTGAGCAAAGCTTTTTAAGGGTTCTCCAGTGGAAAGCAACTGACACTAATTCAGCTCAGCAACAGAAAAGTAGATGAAAATTGACAGATTAGATGCACACATACTGAATAACAACGAGAGATTACAACAATAAACAATGACAATAAAGACTCACCATGTAGAAATAAAAAGATGGAGGAAGATAGAGGAAAATAAACTTGAAGAGGCAAAAAGGCATAAGGGAAGATGAAACAGAGAGGCATAAGGCATAAATGAACCAGACCAAAAAAAAGAATACACATTCCTACTGTATAAGCATCACCAAGTGAAAATAAACCAAATTTGTTGCTTCGCAACTTCCAAAATATACCCATCTGCAGTGAGTACAGTCAAGTAGGATAAAATAAACAGTACTCACCTAGTCTAGGCTGCCTTTATGGCTGGCACAGAGTAGCATAACTCCAACACACAAACACCACGACTACCATCACCAATGTGAAACTACTGGTGAGTGCAAACATACAGTAAGTAGCAAGAGAAGGAGCAGTCGAAGAATGTGCACGTGTTGGTGGTATGTGTGTGTGTGTGTTGGCTGTGTGTGTGGCTGTGTGTGAGGGGAGATTCACTCCAGCAGCAAATGGTATGGGAGAGCTCCGTCACTTTCTCTCTCATGCTCTCTTTCTGGCAACTGTGACGCGTAAGGGTTTCGTCCAGACCACTCACTCCCTCCCACTCTGTCTGTCTTTCCCTCATTCGCTCTCTCAATCCCTTTCCATCTCGTAATCCCCCCTCCCCCCCAGGTGTCCCATCTTCAGACCTGAAGTCTGTTAAAGACATGAAGCCATGAGGCTGGCACAATCCAGGCAAAATATGCAAAAGTAATAATATATATACACAATACAATTACAGTCCTTAAGGTTATTGTTTTACTATTGACATTTTTATAGAAGATTTGTGCAGCCTTTACACACTGCTGACTGGCCAGTGTTGTATTCATGTGAGCTGTATTCATTTTTAACTGTAAGCTACATCCTTGTTTCTCCAGTCTATCTATTCTAACTAAGGTTACGAAGATGATAATATCACAGATTGATTGCTGGCGCTAAAAATATGTATTTTTTGATGTCTTTGTTCGGGAAAGTACTTCACACAGTGCTTAACATGTCATATACAGTAAGTTTGAAAATTTGCCTACAAATTATATATAAGAAGTTTCCAACTTACCAGTTGTGTGGTAGATTTGCTGGGTGGGCACTTTAAGATGCTTCATCCTCCCCAGCTCTTCCCCAAGTAGGTAGTACCATCCATGAACTTCCTACAGCACACACACAAAGAGTGAATGTGTGTGTGTGTGTGTGTGTGTGCATGACAGCTAAGTTTAAGCTTTGGGATTCAACCTAATGAGTGCTAAATTTAAAATGTGAGCACGTAAACATGTTGTACTCAAACACACAAATGCACAAAGGCAAGGATGCAAACACACACATTCAATTTGATGGCTCCTTGAGGCTGCAGATACTGAACACACAAACACTCACCAGTCACAATGCTTTAGCTTATTTCAGCAGCTGATGCCCCCACTTCTGCTTCATGAGCCAGATGGTGTGTGTATGTGTTCAGTGTTTGCCACTACTGTATGTGTGTTACATAAAGTGACGCAGGCTGTAGCAAAAGCAGTCTGATTTGTAATCCTGGCGATGTGGACATAGTCTTGCAAATAAGGACATGAAAACACTGTCATAAGTTCTGCCATTATTTCTCTCCATGTCACACAGCATGCACACACACACTCACACCGCCAGGCTTGTCTTTTGTACTAAATAATGTGATGCTGTGGACAGTGACAATAATTGCCGTTTCAAAAGCATCTTATCTGAGTGGACAGATTTCTGCGGGCTGTGGGACATGAGTGAAAGATGGGTGGGAGATATTTATAAAAGACGGGGGAGGGGAGAGCATATGTCCTGAAAGTCAAGGAGGGATTTACGTTCAATATTGCCCTGCACATGTAACAAAGGGGAAATAGTGGGGCAAAGACAGCTGTTAGTCAGAAAATAAACCAATGAGACAAAAAAAAGAAAAGAAAAACAAGGGGATGAGAGAAGTAAAACAAAGCGACAGAAGGGTGCAAACAAATGACAAGATGTGACAGGTAAGCAACACAGCTAAAAATAACTTATAAGCTCCAAATGCTTTTGGAATAAAACAAAAACACATTTGAACAAAATAGAGAGGGATCAATTTATAGGAAGAGATTTATGAAAAATAACAGAAAAGAAAAACAGATGTGGTGGGAAAGAAAAAGAGACAGAACTCCCTGTGACTCAAAGCTAAAAATCCTTCATTAGCATATTAAGCCAATAAAATATTCATTAGGATAAATGTTACAGGAAGGAAGCCATGAGGCTGACTAAAATATAATTTATCAGTGTTGTTTGTTTCCCCCACTGAGGTGGATGTTAACTGAAACCACAGAAAACACTTAGCGGTGTGTGTTTATAAGCAAACAAGTATTGCAAATCTGCAGCTGTGTTCATGCTTGTTTTCCTATAATTTTTCTAAACACAAAATTTGTATCACCTTCTGAGCCATGAGAAAAAAAAAAAACAATTCAGAGTAAATAAAGTAATAACATTGTCACTGATTCCATAACCATTTTCAAATCATTCAAACATATGGGGAACACACTATTTCATCAGGACACCAATATTTTCCACTTCATAAAGAGCCCTAACTCATTAGGGGGTTAGGGTAGCACTCCATCTTTGAAGAGTAGATGAGTGGAACAACTGATCCTTGTACAGAAACAAACAACCAGATGAAAGTTTTTGCCTGAGGCATTTGTCTGAAGGGTTTACGCAGCTGTGCTGTAACCGCAACCTAAATTCTCAGAATTTTATTATTTTTATTTTTATTTACTGCCACAAAAACTCTTTATTTTAAAAAGTGTATTAATTTTATCAACTGACTTTATGTGGCCTTAAAAATACACAGATATATGTTAAATCACGTCATAATGTAAAAATGGCATACAATCATAAAGTGCTCAAGTATTGCATACCAAATCCCAGCATTGGTTTGTGTAATATACTACTAAAAAGGCTTTGGTATTTAAAAATGTGGATATAAGGTATGCTGTGGGAAAAATATTCATGTCTGCTAAGGCAGAAGAAAGACAGATAGAGAAATTAGAGGCAAATAATTAAACTGTGAAAGGAAAAAGTTAAGAAAAGCAGTTATAGAGGTATATTGTACAGTGGAGGAGAACCTATTTCTACTAACTCAACCAAAGAACAACCCTGAACTCTTGGACCTCACATTTATCTGCTATCACCTGAGGGATTGTGTTTTTTTGCACTATACTATAATGTAGTGTGTGAAGATGTGGTATCACCCTTTGTGTGCTTGCCCTGCTTTATTGTCTTTGAGAGTATGCAGTACTCAGCTAGTAACAGCCAGAGTAACAGTTAAAAAATATGTTGCGACAGCAGGATGTGCTGTGCTTTTGACAGATCAAACACACACTGATAAAAGGAATCAGCTTTGGGCTTTGTTGTCTTCTAATGGACAACAACAAAACGGGTATTGTCACTGCAGTGGAAGTGATGTCAAAACATTTCCTACTAACATACACCGCTTGTTCATATTTAGGCAGTATAGCACATTTATCAAGAGTCAACTCAATTTGAGTGGACAATTGTAATGTCCTATTACAAAATGTCATTGTGAAACATTTTCTGTTCAACAAAGACACGTTTGTACTTATATTGTAACTAAAAAAAGGACTGTGTGCATGTTTTCTTTAGAAGATGTGACTCAAATGTGACTGTCTTTCATTCTCTGACGGAAATATTGCTGTGACAGTGTTTTATCACAATTACTGAGGTCACTGGAATTCATTCACACTGAAGTAAACTCTTAAATTCATGGTCTGATGGATGGACACACTGTAGTCACTAAGGCATGTTTACTACTTTGTTACATCATCTGAATGAAAGTTGAAAAGGCAGCTAAGGACACTGTTTACAACACATTTTTCTACCTGTTACTTTTTTGTTTAAACTCACTTTGTCTGGGTCCATAAGAGAGCGCACACCAAAGCTCATGCAACCCAGCAGCACACTCATCCTGTTGATACAGAGACAGAGAGAATAGATAAGTAGGATAAAAATCAATTAATACCCCCAAGTAAAGCCGATCATCATCTAACTCAGCTCCGACACCTAAAATGCATTTTTTTACCCTCCAGCTACACTGAAACCAGCAGACCTGGCAACAAACACAAACTAATCAATATGTTTACTTTAAGTTTTATAAAATTTTTAACCTTGATGTCAGATTTTGTCATATAACAACACATCTGTTATAATACACAGAAAGTAAAAGACTGATCTATTATAAGTTAAACTGGTACTATTACTGCAATAATGAAAAAAAAACAATAATGTAAAGTAAAGCCATAAAAAAATTACAACATACAGTACTGACACTGGATAAATTTGTTATCAGAGTTATCAGCATGTGTATGTGAGCAATGGAGGTGATGGAGTAGAAATGGGTATTTAATTATGCATAAATGAGAGAAATAGTTCTCGACAATCTTCCGGCTAGACAGGGCTAATGCAGCAGCTGATGCTGTTTCATAGGCAAACTGGTTGTCAGCACAACTGAGCACCTGAAATGTTTCTTGGCTCAACGCGATGAGCCAAAGACTGAACAGGTCCAGCTGCACTGACTGAATATTGTGAAGACAGTTTGGAAAAGCTTGTTCTACTAGAACTTCCAGTGAATCCTGACTCAGCTCTGTGAAACTTCACCTGAATAGACTTAATCATACTGTATGAGCATCACATAACAGTCTATAGTAATATACACAAATGTGCTTAGGCCCAGTAGTGTCTTTGAGCTAAAATCGAACATGCTTCATGCATGATTACCAGGTACAGTGTAATGTTTACCATGATCACTATCTTAGTTTAGTATGTTAGGATGCCAAGACCAGTTAATTAGAAAGAAAGTACATGTGAGACAAATTTTTACAGGAAGTCATACCAAAGTAGTCGACAAACTAATATGTGAGTTAAGGTAATGTTTCGAGACGAAAAGTCGAGGGGTCAGTGATAACAAAATGTGTGTACCCAATTTAATCCACCCAATACATGTTGAGATGTGAAGAAATTGTCAGTAACCCAGCATTACACTCTGTGGACAATAGTACAAAGTTACGTGTTTTTTCATTATGATTAAAGGCCAGTGATTATTTTTCATCAGTCCCACATACACTGTCCTGCTACTGCAGCTTAAAATAGTACCCAGTAAAAATCACTATTCACTCCTGAATGACGTTTGCACAAAACTACAGGTTCTAGTTGTTTTAGTAAATTATTTACCCTTGCTATAAATAAAAGAATACATTTGTGACCTATTTTCTTCAATTGGATTGAATAAGCTTGAGGATGACAGACATAAATAGGATAGGGAAGTAAGTTCTTGAGAGATGAAGGAAACCATTGCTGATTTTGGTCCTTTTATTTGATTCATTAGAATATACCAATAGAAACATGAGAAATATAAATAAATACTGTTGTTGGGGACTTATTAGTAAAGTAAATTTTTTCTCATGTTTTTTTTTTTGTTTGTTTGTTTTTTTTTTATATAACAATATTAAATTATAGACTAGCAGGAAGTCTTTTTTTCTTTATGTTCCAGTGTTTGCCACTATATTAATGTAGGTATATATGGTGCTGGTAAGACAATATGTTGTACTATGCAGAACCCTTTATACACCCCATTGTTTTATAATTTCAGACACCTAAATGACATTATATTAAAACCAACAGAGCAAATTCCTGGCAGTAGCTAGATATACCTTACCATTATATAAATGTTTGGAGACCTGGTACTTTCATCTCAAAGTTGACATTTGGGGTCTCTGCTGCTTTTGTTAATGGTGATAAAGTTCCTAAACATTCAAATGGAAATGCTCCGCTGGTGCCCATAATAGGGCATTAATCTGCAGGGTGGTATGCAACACACGAGCCTCACACAGAAACAACAAGGAAAATGAGAGCATGTAGATCACCACAGACTCATTGGAGTTCTGAAGCATAGACAACACTACACTAAGTGAACAGCAAATGCATAAGCGCTGTTTAAAAAATAATACACATACACAGCTCATGAAGTCAAATATTAAAAAAATGTAAAACATCTGCTCTTAAATTTGAAAAATAAAGCCAGTCAGCTGTTCAGTAGTATTGGGTCAGGATGCAGTGGTGGTGGCTGAAGGGGGAAATGGAACATTATATTTGAAAGGTCCTTTAATGTGAAGTAAAGTCCCAGTGTAGAGCTTAGCTGTTTTTAAATTTAGTAATTATTTTTTATAAATAGATTTCTTCTTAAGTGGGGTTTAAGAAGAAATCTATTATTAACAATGCTTTGTGAATGAAGCCTAGTGTGATCTCAAGGTGTTTTCCATGAGCAACTCCAGAATAAAGCTGTGGATAGAGTTGGTCAGATCATTATTGTTCCTCTGTAGTGGCAGACAGCTGGTGCTGAACAGATGCTGCCCTGGTTTATCGTAAAAGACTACCATATTGTTTTTGCGTCACAGAGCATATGAGAAATCCATTATTGTGCATGAAATTATTTTGTGTCAAAAGTATTTGAACAAATCATTGCTAATGCAAATCTATGTATCGTACCCTTGGTTCTAAGTCATTCGGCACAAAGAAAATAAAGTTAAGCATTTTATAATTTGTATCTATTACAAATAGGAAGGCAGAGTACCCACTGCTTTTAATGAATCAAGCTCTTGGGCAAACTACATTTGTAGTAATGTGTATTTCTTTTAGAAACCCTTTTTCTAGCTGGATTTTCCCAATTATCAGCAGCCATTTGATGTGAATGGGGCTTAATTGCTTACCATGGATGAGTAAATCACTCTTAATCTGTGTCCCAGAAACTGTCCCAAAAAGGTCTTTATCTTCAATCATTCCCTGATCTAAACTCAACCATTCACTTAAGCCCGTAACTCTACAGTACATCTGTACATACAGTATCTGTTAAATCCATACAATCTGGTGTTTTGTTTCTCATCATTTATTTAAAGAAAATTAACAAAATTACCATCATAATTCTTATTTGTTTTGGCCTTTACGCCTAAGATCAGCCTTACTCCATCCAGCTACCAGATGCCTTCAGACCTTCCTACCTGTTCCAGTCACCTGACTTCCACACCCACCTGCTCACCTATAGCCTAATCACCCACTCAGGACTCAGGAGAATCAGTCCATTATTCATGTTTTCTCCTCCTTCGAAAACACTGAACTGCTCCTGCTTAAGTGTTTCCAGCAAGCAGTAAAGCTTTTTTTCTGTCCTCTTAACACAACATAGTACAAAAAATGTGTGATTCAACCATATGTCCTTCATCCCCAGCAATGACCCTTTCTTAAGCTTCAGTCTGTCGAGGCAGAGAGGCAGGAGTAACACATTTAGACTTTGCCAGATTCAGAAATAAATACAAAACAACAAACTTGTATTCAGAGAAGCACTCAGCAGCATCAGTTATAAAATAGCATTTTGTTGAGTCTTGGTGAAACATTTTTAATGTGAGTGTAAAATCAAAACCACAAAGACCAATTTCTCCATTATCCTCTCCTCAATATTATCATGAACCAGACTGTTCACTTTCCCAAAAGGTACCTTGTTGTGGAGTCAGAATTCCACATTGTGAAGAGCAGCCTCTTATGAAGGTCCGACTCACTGACAACACTGAAAATAAAGAAAATAAGTCAAATTGAAAACCGTTCTCAGGGAAATTTTTACAGCTGCATACAAAGTCAATGGATAGATATGATTAAGGTATATTACTAGGTGTAACTTTGTGTCAGTTTGTACTGCTGAAAACAGCTATGAGTATATTCAGGATTCATGTATGTTATTTCTAGACATGGAAATAACAGAAAGAAACTGTGAGTTTTAACATCAATCAGAGTATTACTGAACGTGTGTATACACACTGCACACACACATAACACGGTTCTGTTGCTAGCTAGCTTACAGCTAAAGTCTATACAGTTGATTCATTGAATGTTTAGGGGCAGTTAGATATTGACTGCAGAGTCCATTTATATGAATGACAGAAGGCAAATCTACTCTGTTTTCTTTGTAGTTATCTCTGTTTAATTGTATGTAAGTATCTTACATTATGAATTGTTTCCAATGGAAAATTGACTCTTATGCGTAACTTGAAGGTTTTAATTGATGGAGTTAGTAGGATCAGCACAGTGGGGTACTTAAAGACACAGTGTGTCCATTTCTGGAAATATTTTTCAGAGAAAATTTTTCAATGTGGACAGGTGCTGCTGAAGCCCACTGTGACACAGAATGATTGAACAACTAATCCAAAGATATTTGCTTCTAGAAGTTTTTAAGAAAGCTCACTATTATAACCATTCAGAAAATGTTTATTATTATATATTAACATTGATTAGTACATTTTGGAGCATTCTCATATATTGCAATTTTATAATGTCAACTGGCTGAAACACTAGTCAGACTGTGACAGAGCACACTAGCTCCCTCCTCTGCACAGGGGGGTCTGAGTCATTACTAGTCTACACCAAACTAAACTACACCAAAATATTATCTAAAAAAATGTATGCTACATTTCTGAGAGAAATGCTTACAAGTAGAAGGTCTGTAAGAAGATTGGGTTTCTGCATTCAGGAACCATCTGAGTCTTCTGTCTGTCACTAGGATCACTGTCTGGGAGCATGCCAACCTGATGAACACAGCAAAACAAAAGCACAAATACCATAATCTGGTTTCCACTATAAAAGTGACCACATGAGAATTGTTCACTACAGTAACAGGCTACATACTTTAACATAAGAGTCACATGGCCCCTGGCATTCTTCCAGCATGCCCCTCGCCTCTAAAACTGTGTACACAGAAAGTGGAATTTAATAAATTATATGAAGCACATTGAATACAATCATATTAAGGACAAACTATATGCCCTATGTGCTAGGTCAAAATTGCAGCAATATAAAACTACCAGCACTTCCACAAATTTCCTACCATGAAGTTTATTTTTATATTCTATTTCTAAAATAACATATGGTAAAAATGTATTAGAATTGATTATTATGACCTGTGCATGTGTTAAAGATCCGAGGAGTACAAAAACACAACAATTTATTAAATGGACTGCCATAAATTTTTATATAGCTTTTTTTCTTACAATTAATTTTCCCCCTGTTTTGGTTTCTTGTTGAAATACATGTAGCAAGAATCATGAATGCACGGATGGTGAAACAACAAGATGTAACAATGATTTGCAAGAAGCCATCAAGTATTTCCACTGGTGAGAAGCGAAACATGAAATATGCATACTACATTCACCTGCCCAAGTAGTATGAGCAAACAAACATTTGATGCAGTTTTTTTCTGTCTTAACCATGCTAGAAAAGTAATTTTACTGTGGGTGTATTTTGAGGTATTTTATCCTAGGCCAAAGAACAGCAATAAATGAGATTCTGTGCAACTTGCATTTGCTAAGGAAAAACAAGAAACATGTCTCGGCTTTAAAACATATCAGCCCCACATGAACATTGGGACAGGATTGTGATTTAACCTATATCAAGTCCAGTATTTCGATCTCCAAGTGTCTCTCAGGACATTGCAAAAAAGGATGCAATACCGAAATGTCATCTAAACAAAATCACTCCAGCCACCTGTCCCCTCGTAAACCCAAACACTTAAAGCTATATATTTTGTCTGTAATAATATGTGCAGTGATAATTCCCTTTCCAAATTGCTATTTAAATTAAAACACACAGAGAGATTGTTTTTATATTCTGCAAGTTTGTCAAGATAAAATAATTATTCTTAGTTAAGCAATATTTTAGGGCTGATTGTGAGAAAATCCACCCAGTTGCCATGTTGTCCGATTTCCAATTCTGATGACTGAGACTCTTCTTTAAGAGTACTTCATGAAAAATGTAATATCTCAGACATGACGTGCAACATACAACCACAGCATTAACAGCACTTTAAATTCAAGGGCTATAAGAACATTATTATACACTTAAGCACCCACAGTCCTTGAAATAAATGCACTATTTACCTGTGTATTTACCACAATTATGTTTAGAGAGGAAATTATCCTGACCATGTTTGAAGCCATATTTAGTAGTGATGATCTCATCTTGAGATATGTTTTAATATTATGTCCATGCTTGTAAATGTAAATTGAGTAAAGTTAGATATTTAAATATACAGTATAATTTGTTATGTCATGAAACAGAAAAGAGTGGACATGAACTAATACTGAGAAAATCATCTAGTTTAGCAACTGACGATTAAACGGCCATGCACACAGAGAAATGACAGAAGCACAAAAGGAAAAGGGAAATGAGGGCTCACAAACAAAAGTAGGAGGGAATATGGTTCCTGAGAGACCAAAATAAACAATTGCTAATGTACTCTGCCATATTCCCACCTAGCTGTGCATTTTGTCATTGATGGTCATGATTTGACAGATAATCTACACTGTGGCATTTAGTATATAACTTTTCATATCTAATGTGTTTTTCCAAATAAAGTGGCATGTACTTTTATTTTATCTGTGTTTTACTAGGCACAGCAGGCGGTTTATATTAACTAGGTACAAGTACCTATATGACAGTAACTCACCGCTAACAACAAGTACTTGATGCTTGTGGACAATTGACAGCTTCAGCTGACCTGTAGAAAACAAGAGGGGGATAATAGGGAGGGTTATGACAAAGTGAAAGATAACACTCTTGAACATACAGTATGTAACAGTTTATATTAACCAGCTTGTTGTTAAGATTGATATCACTTTAATATTTGTAAATTGATAATAATTAATTAAGAAGCTACATCCAAGAGATGGTTAGCTTAGATTAGCTCAAAGACTGGACTACATTTTGACTATGTGGAACTTCTGATGCATTTGGCTAAGAAAATGTCCTGTATAAAACTGTAGCGTCAATGACACTAGGTGTTCCCACTGTCGCTAGGCTTTATGCTAAGATAGCCTAAACATCTCCTGGCTGTAGCTTCATATTTGATATTTGATAAAGTGGTATCAATTTACTCTCAGCAAGAAAGTGAATAAGCATATTTGCCACAATAACTACTGTAACTATTCCTTTAACACATTTAATAACAAAGCATAGTTCTCATATAATTGCAAAACCAGTTAGCACTTTATCATATTTCACTTCACATTTCAAAATACCATACCATACCAGTACAATGTGCATGTGAACATGACAACATTAGAACTGGCAGAAGAAGAAACACAAGCAACAGTTTTGAAAGCGCTAACACGTGTCACCTCTAGAAGGTCAAATAGCCTCTAGGGGCCTTTGTGTGTGTGTGTGACCGAGTGAGAAAGTAAGAGAATGAGAGAGAGAGAGTTACATACTGCATATACTGGAGACATATTGGAGTACATTATATTTTTGTATTTATTTATGTACTAGATCTTATGCGTATGTGTGTGTGTCTTGGTCAGCTGTCTATCATCTGTCACTTTTTCTCTCACTCTGTCACACTTTCTGTCAGCTTGTTTCGCCTTTCTCTTCTCTCTTTGCTGTTAGCAGCGCTAGGAGACTTGTTAGCCATGTTGACATGGCCACTGCTAACATTGGCTTTGTGCTTCTCTAAATTAATCCCGGTCATATGGGCCCAGTCTAAAGTGAAAAAATGTGGGAGCCTTGTTGTTTGATAACATTGCTGGCACTTTAGAGCTTGGGTACGAGGGATGTTTGTCGTTCCCACACTGAACTTGGCATGGTTTTATGCAGCTGGCTATGGTAAAAGAACAAAGTAAAAACTTTCGTTTTCAAATATCTTCATGGTACGTCTGAACCCGCTTGATACAAAGATATTTATGAATCAGTCTCATGTACCAGATTCAATCTAAATCATAATGCAGGTCATAATGCATTCTACATAATAAACACCTTGAGGTGGAAGAGTGCTATATAAATTAGATTAACTGATTTTTCTACTTTTGTATTTTAAAAATAGCTGTCCATTTTTACACACAATTGATCCCACAGTACGTAGAGTCAATTCATTATTCCAGGAGATGGAATATACAAGGCTTACCTATTCATCAATTCATAAAATGGAATAGAAAACAACATTATCATGGGGTAAATCAGTCAGCTGTTACAATAGTAGATGAAACGGCAAAGGTTTTCTGGACCAAAGGGAAAAAACTGGCAACAAAGACAAGAAGAAAGTTGTCTTTTTAGAAAGCAGATGTCACTGGCATTTTCAAAGCAGACGTTACAGCCTGCAAGAGTAGTACTGAATTAATAAGGCATGACAGATGTGACAGGACTGTGGGTCAGTACATGCACAAATGAAAATACACCCGTGACACATGAACACACATTCCAGGGCACTCCAGCACAAACAGATACGCACACACATTATTGACTCATGGCTGTTATGTACCCATCGTAATAACAATAATATTATTTTATAACAATTATAATAATATTTTATAAGTAAACAAAGGATTAGTACAGAAAAAAAGGCACAGTCCAAATTTTAGCTCAAACATTAAGGGGTCTATAGTCTTAATTGTTGGACAAATACTTGCCAGAAGATAATTTATCCTGAGGGAAACATGAAAAAACAAAGACAGTTTGAATAAACTTTTAATAATACAGCACAGTCACAGTCTAGACTCATCCCTAAATCCAGTTGGTGTTCTTTCCTCAAACTCTACATTGTCAATAACCATTCTGGCAGATAGTGGTACATACATTGACCCTTTATGAATACACTGAATGCATACTCAAGTGGCAGAAATGCCATTTTTCAGCCTCAGCTGCGGTAGCATTTAGAGCAGAGTAGAGTTGAAAATGTCAGGCTTGTCCGTGAGTAGGAGGGGCAACAAGAAACAAGCCCTATGTGTAAGAGATATGCCAACCTTCTAACTTTTATATAAAGAAAGAGAGAGAGAAAATCTATTATAATGCAACATATAATAAAATTTGGAATCCTTTTTTAAAAATAATTTAAATAAAAAAATAATGAGACCCATCAACAATGTGGCACAATGAAAAGGCAGAGCAGGTTATAGTGAAAAACAAAAACAGCTAAACAAAGTGCATATGTTTATTACTCCTATTACAAAGGACATAGAGACTCAACTGTTTTTCCATTTAATACAGAATAATAAGGCTATAATGACACAGACTGTTCACAAAGTTGCAAACACCTATCATTTATGTGGAAATAAAAAAACATTGTGAATCTTTTAGTATTTGCTCTACTTCTGATTTTAATATGACACATTCCTTGTTCACATGCCAGCTTAATCAGGGCAAAGCATGCTGTTTGTATCTGTCCACTAACAGGACATCTCTACAGCCAAATAAGCACTAACCATGAATTTAGTATAGATTTAGCCAAATTCACCTACCTTTGACCCAACAACACACTGCTTCTGGACTGCTTATAGGAAATCCATGAGTCATATGACAAGAACAAAATCTGTTATTAGTTTTCCATCTTCTCATTTTATACAACATAACAGGGTCCATTTTGACAAATTGTATCAGCATATTAAATGTTGCCCATTCATGCTATCAAGACATTGCCATGTACCTGAGGCCTTGGACCTGGTTCAATGACAATAACAACCCAGAGCCATAACTACCACTACACAAAGGTCAAATTTGTACAAACACAGTAGCAGGAACATGGAGAACAGCGACAGCAGAGCTGCACTCTGTTATAACGAGTTTACATAATGCTGCTCTTACATAATCATGCAATTTTAACAGAATCCAACCTAATAAACCCAAAAAACTGCTTTAAAAGTTTCACACGATGTCTCTAGGATATCCTGAATGTTCTGCTGTATAACTAGCTGACAATTTCTCCTGCTTCTGAGTATCAGAGAAGCAAACCCAGTAAAAAACAACAGTCTAAGGTGCACACACACACTCACACACAGATGGTTTAATGTTTTTGTGAGCTAACCTGGTAAAAAACAAGATTGAACATTTACGGCTTCAAACTGAACTAGACCCAGGTTTAGGTCACAGACAGTCAGACTCATGAAGTTAATCCAGTAGCCACAAACCAATCGATACTCAATGTGCACACACATACACACTTATTCTGGTTTGTTAAATCTAAATAAATCTACTATTTCTTCGGATCCTAAGATGACATGAGTAAGAAAAGAGTCTTCTGTTTTTATCCATACATTTAACAACTGAGCACTCTCCGCTGCATGATGCTGCTACCATTTTCTGCTGTTTGCAGAGGGAGACTGCTGTAGCAAGGAAAAATAATGGCGGACACTCAGCTTTTCGGCAGAGGCTGTGATGGACATTGATTGGCTAGAGTATGGCACTGGGACTATGGCATTGGTGCACAAAAGGACATCATTAATTAATTAATCTTTAAGGTGTTCTTGCTTGTCCCCAAACAGCCTCAATTTAGCAATGGGACTTTTAAATGTTCACAGACATACAGAATGTTACCTGGAATACATCTTCAATGAGATTACCAAGGCCATACTCTGGTGAGAAGACTATGTAGTATATCTCTGTCTCCAGCTCTTCATTATCCTCTGCCTCCCACTCATTCTGTCTGCTTTAATAGGCTTTGCCGCTTAATTGTCACATTTACATTTGAAAACCTGTGCCCCACCAGCATCAAATAAGGCCAGGCCAGGGGACACTGTTGGTCTTTATGTGACAGCTTAAGTAGCCATTATCAGCTGAATGAAGCAAGAAAAGAAGCCAGAGTTAATACATGTTCTGTAACATTCAGTGTGAGAACGGGAGCCATTTTAAAAAGTTGAAAAACTGCTGTGTATAGGATTTAAAGTTTCCACCTGGGATGAACGCCAATTCCTATTTGATCCGAAGGAGGAACAAAGAGCAGATTTGATGAGAGACTCACAAGGTGTCCTCTCATTTCCCCACAGTATCTCTTTTAACAGGCTTGTTACATAACCTCCCAAAGCTTATTTTATTTCAAGTTAGCTGCCAAAACCAGTGAGATGAAGCTCTTGCTGCATTATCTAATCGAGGAAGTAGATCAAATTTATAGTGCATTCATAGAGGGAGACACCTATATGTTAGACACCATTATGCCTTGACAGACAGAAAACTAAAGCTTTGTTTGACAGCTTCAAAAGAACGGTCTGAGGAAAAGACTGCATATTTATAAAAGACCTTGGCCTGCGTTTAATATTTCATAAACTGAAATACTCTAATTATGATGACAAGAAACTTAAATAAAACATTCTGAGGAGGGGGAGGGAGAAAAATGATCTATGCAATACAGCAATTGAAGTAGTAATTATTTATGACAAATTCAAACAACAAAATAGCTTGGGAGCTTGCAAATATTAAAATGGAGACTTGAGCTTGAACTAGAACTATCCAAAGATAAGTCACATTACTTTTCTAATTGGAGTGGAGTTAATAATGGGAAAAAAAATCAGCTTCTTATCTCTAATGAATACAGTAATATTCATTTAAATAAGCACAAAGTTGGATTTCTGAGAGACACAAATGCTTGATTGAAAAACAAGACAACTGACAAAGTTGTTTGCTGCTACTCCACTAGACTTGTCAGTTACTTGGTTCCAGTTTCCCCAGTCAAATTGAAATAAATTCTCAAATACATTAAGCAGAATATGTACAGTAAAGTCTAGAGATATTAAATTGATATATTGGAGCATCACTAGTTGTGTAATTGTTGAGTAGGACAGACTTTCCTCATATATGCTGACTAGACTCAGACTAAAAGTACTAAAAGTACACATATTCTCTAGCCTTGTTTCTCTTGCTTCTGTCTTCTCTTCTCTTCCACCCTTCATCTATAACTATTCTTCGCCTCTTTCGTACTGTCTGTCTGACTCAGACATTGCTTCAAAACCCAGCAATTAACTCTACATAGGGACTGTGACTGTCAAAGAAAAGTTTGCACAACACACAAAACCTGCACAAAGCAGAAACTTAGCTCAAAGCAAGTCAAATTCTTTACTCAATACTAAGCAAATACTGTATATGAGGAAAGAACCAGAGAAACTATACTATAGATAAGAAACGAACACCAGAGGGGAAGTAAAATCATCAGCCCCTGGCCATGCTGGTTACTGTAATTCACTCTTTGGCTTTGAAAAATCTTTCCCAGAGGGTGAGCATAGACACACTCTACCAAACAATAGACACTTTCAGGAAGGAGTCAACCTCATGGCCAAATGTGACCCAGTTATGAGAGGGCACACAGAATAAACTCGTTGAGTGGGAGGATCATGGAAAACATACCACCACATATTTAAAAAATCATGCACAAAAAGAAAGGCATCAATATAAGTATTAACTTTATTTCAGATTAAAATCCCTGATCAGGTATGTCAAGTAAAGCAAGTAACATGGAGAGGCAATAAATCATTCAGAATGGTTCCACAGAGAATAGCTTGTTTAACAAACCTCTCATCTCCAAGAACTAAATATCATATCTGAAGACTGTAGAGGTTCTGACATATGACTGTGATGCTGAAATTTGACAAGTTTTTGTGCCTTATTACAGAGTCACCTACAGTAAACACATAAATAAGTTTTTTGAGGTTAATAATAGTCCATACAATCTGAAGCACAACACTCAGCTGATAAAGGCTTCCTTCTCCGAGACAGTGCTTTAAAAGGCTCCCATAACTAATTATATTCTTTTCCTCTTCTGTCTTTTCATTTTAAATATCAGATCTATCCAGATCTCATGCTCAGCCAGGACTTCCTCCAAGACCTCCTCCTGATACACACCCACACATGTATCGCAAGCAAAACATACAGAAGCCACCTCCACAACTGTAATCTGCACCCCTGTAATGTCCTATCCATATTCCTTTGTGTGAACAGATAAATACTGGATAATGGATGAGGTTTTAGTCATAGAAAAGGGTGCAGGTGCACCCTCCTCTAGTCTTGCTAATACCCTCCATAAATGATTAAAGGTGTCACTAGATAAAGAAGGGCAGGCTCATTACCAGACCAAAAGAGTTGTTGCTACATCTGAGCCCACTTGCTGCTGCAAGTAATATCCTTCTCATGTTAGACACTCTGGAGGATCGAATGTCTGTGCTGTCAGACCTACAGGATACAATCCTTTATATAACATAGACACATTCCTTTACCACCATCACAACAGACAAAAAAGGAATAAAATCTGCCCCAGATAGAGACTCTTGCAGCATTTTGCTGGAGGCAATGGGTGTATACCAAAAATGTTGTTGCTTCCTAAACTATCATATAGCACATTCAAAACTAATGTCTATTATTTCCAACGAAAACAAAATAGTGTGAACTCACCATGGGTACTGAGAAGAAAGGATGATGTCTTAAGGGAGTCTGCACAGGGTTTCCGCAAGTAAACTCTGAGACAGGTCATCTTGGCGAGAGAATATTAGCGTCCACTGGAGAATGGATGGTTTCAGTAGCTATAGAGGAGAGAAACCTGATGCCTATTTGTGTGTTTGTGTGTGCACATGCATGCAGTTTAAACAGTGAGAAAGAACAAGTAAGAGTTTAATGCAGAAATGATTGCAATACTTCTGTTTTACTTTATGCTTCAACCAAGTGCTGTATTTGCAGGAATTCAACCATTTTCAATGCACACAACAGAAAGTTATATAGACATACACACTGTAAATCTTTTTCACTTTATTCAACTTATAAACAAAAGCTTATCAGCAATTCCTACCCATATTAACTCCAGCCCTGAAAACTCAATTTAACCCAACGTAGTTTTAAAAGTTCAAGGCCCTTTAATAGGTTTTGAGTTAATTTAAGAAAATTTGAAACTGAAAAACTGAATTTCTCAGTTTTAAAAATGTGTTCTTCATTGGACATAAAGAACTTGAAGCTGCAGCTGTTGAAGTCATTTGCACCAACAACATATAAAGATGTCCCCATTAATTTTGTTATATTCTGCAAGTAGGAACTAAATTGTTCTGAGAAACTGACATTGGTTAACATTATTTTTATTATTATGTAAATACAGAGTTTCAAATATTATTAAAGACATCCCATCCATCCATTTTTTATACCGCTTAGTCCCCGCAGGGGTCACGGGTGTGCTGGAGCCTATCTCAGCTATCATACGGGCGAGAGGCGGTGTACACCCTGGACAGGTCACCAGTCTATTGCAGGGCCACAAACAACCATTCGCTCTTTCACTCACAAGTTTTCATCATAAATGTCAAATTACAAAGAGTATGAAGAGTTTTAACTTTAAAACAATGCATCCTGGGAAGTCAATTTAGTCTAGTCAATTTTTAATTAATTTAGTGAACATATTAAATCTGCATAAGGAAAATTGCACAGCAGTACAAAGTACAAATCTATTATCTATTCCATAGCACTGATACTGTCAAACCACAGCTTCCTAATTTATACAAGCTGCACCCTCTAGCAATGATTTTATAATTATCTGCCCTAAATGTGTGCCAAATGTAGCTTTTAAAGGGCATACTGTACAGTACACTTAGGGCAGTATTATTCTGTTTAGTTAAAGTGTAGTTATGGTCTTTAAGTAGTAAAAAAATCAATTACTGAATCCACAACATTCCCATAAAAGCCTGTTTTGCAAGGTTTAACTGAACGTTTAATTAACTCAGTTTAATCTGCCTGTTATTAATGAGCCACCTACTGTTACCTCGTGGTAAGGTCAAACAATGTTAGAGAAACTACTTTCTGCAGCAGTTTCCTGGTTTTCTGTAGGCTGGCTGGTTTTGCATCATTTGGAGTTGACAAAAGCATATGTGCTCAGTTCACAGTACTTGTTTGTAAGTGGACTTGTATTAGAAGTCATTTGATAAGTACGCACAGACAAGTATTAATAATGTGAGAAGAAGAGAAAACATATTCACTATACACATTTAAAAGGCAGGTTATATATTAACAACATGAAATACATAACATAGCCAAAAGCAGCCTATACCCACCCTCCAGAGCAAACAATGATTAAAAGAAAATGCATGTTTTTAATGCACAGATTAAATCACCAGTGACTAGATTGGACTAAATCAGTGTTGTGGTTGTCACAATAATCCAGATTACTTTACAGTACGATTTAATACACCTCCAGGTGAAATGTCACAATGGCACATTGTTTTGTCATCTTGTTGGTGACAGTGTACCAGTAACCCAGGGATGAACTTTCCGAATTAATCCAGATTACCAAACTGCTCAACCATGAAGAATACACCAATATCAAGCTGTGGAGTTGAAAAAATCTGGTTGTTTGCCTATACCGTCTATCATACACAGTCTCCCAATTCAAATCAGCAAGTATTGTCCACACAGTGTGTTGACAACAATAAAATGCACTCTGAGAAACTATTTTCAGCTGACAAAAAATATATATCTCCAATTATCTCTTTCTCCAGCATCATGTCCCTTCCTCATGACTACGAAAAAATCATAATCATTTTCCTTTTTCCTCTCATTCTGTCTCTCCACAAAAAGCCCCTGATTCATTTGATTTCCTTATCAGTTACAGTGAAGGGAAAACAAAGCACTTCTCTGAAACTCTGCTTCCCTGAAGAGGAAACTGGGCAGATAATAATACAGTGACATGGCCTGGTCTGAATGGGATTTTCATACGTCAGTCACCCACACGGAGACACAAAAATATACACACTTTTTAGGACATTTATGTCCAACAATCTTAAATATAAATAAATACTTAATAATGAAAAGCAATTTGTCATGCGCCCAGTACCAGTCCATCAAACAGAAACTATCACAACTTTTCAACAATGTACGTTTCATTACTCAGTGTTTTTAATAACTTTGTTTCATTTTGATGGCCTCATACTTAAGCCTTCAATATAGCGAGCACATCATTGTGGGTTATCCTATAATAAAAATATAATATGCATAATATCTGCTATGGAATGATAAATTCTATTTTATTGTATTCCTTGTTGTGTGCATTATTTGGCACCTCCTGTTAAGTTAATCACATTACAAATACACATTACAATATACGTTCATTTATATGAGAGATATTCACCTAATGTGAATATAGCAAGCAACCAGCTGTGGGTTAAAACCATAGATCCCTCAAGATGGATACAACAAATATTTGTGTACTCCTTATAGGTTCAGGCATGAGAAATACAGGTTGTGCAAGGCAGATATATGTGAAAAGGAGCAATATCGAGTGCAACTGGAAGAGGAAAGTAGAGGCAACAGAGACCTAATTAAGATGGAAGAGATAAGTAGGAGAGAGTGGAAGGTGTTCCTTCAAAAGAAAAACTTTAGTTTGCACTGAAGGTTGGGGATGAGTGGGCAGTTTAAATTGTGGGATGAATTCCACCACTGTGGAAAGACAAGAGAGAGGACTGTGATGTCCACATTGCCACAGAGAACAGCTGTGGGAACAGACTTGCACATGGCTGCTAAATCGATTAAGTATGTTTCTCTAACTAATGGATGAAATACATGATTATTAACAATGAAACAAGATTATAATGTGAGGCCCTGGCAGAATAACAAAAGTTTAATTACAGAGAAAAATAGATAATGTGTTAAGTTATTTGTACTAAAGAGGTTTCAGAATGATAAGGAGAAACTAATTCCCATGTTCAGAAAAACATCTATTCGATACTAAGGTGTACACAAATGGAATGATATTAAATTGCAATCTATACAAAAGTAGAGAGGATAAATATTCGTTAAAACTGCTTTGATATTAAAAGTCCATTTTGTCAAAAAGTAACTGTTCATCATTTTGACACAGTTACCACAGCACCTATTAAGGACTTAAAATATAGGATTTTGTCGGTCAGGTCCTACTACAACTGTGATACTTTGCATTTACAGTACTGTATGTAGCCTAAGTACAGGAAGCATTCAGGTTAGCATAAAAGACACCCACAGAGGCTATGACTTTTAACAAAAAATACAATGGCACAGCCTACTGTTCATACTATGAAATGCAATCTTGTGTGCCAGTCATAATGCAATTTAAACTCTAACCAATGTATGTAGCTACTTTCTACTGCATCCTATGAGCATCCATTTAACCTTTTATATGAAATGTGCAGTAATGTGTGCATTTACATTATACCCAGCTTCATATAGTTTTGTTCTTGTTGTTTTTGTCAGCATAAATACATACAAATTAAATTGGCCATGTGGGGGACTAGTCTGCTACTAACACCTTTTCAGTGGCTAATAATGGGAATAGTGACAAAGATATGTTTTACTTTAAACTACTATAAGGAATGAATAACCGGCTGCCCTTCAAAATATAATCCTATCTCCTTCAAAATGCAAATGACAAAATGTTTGTCATAATAATTTGTCTGTCTAATTTTACCCGCAATCGCACTGATACTTTCTGTGCGTAGATAAGCATAACAATTACTTAACAGTATTTTTTCAAAAAATGTTTATGTTTTTTTTTTCAAGGTCAAACTTCTTTGCAACTAAGCACCTTTAAACCTGTAAAAACCCACAGGTGGTGTGGGAAATATCACCCTGGCTTTAAGGAAAAACGTATACCGCTTCCTGCACACCCAGCACACTGCGAATCCAAGTTTTAATGTTAAACTAAGGATGACAGCCAGAAATTAACTTTTTGTACGAAAAAAAGATATTGAAACTATTGTATTATAAAGCCATTTTGTTTAAGCTAATTGCGCTACTGGTATGAAAACACCTTCCAAACAGTCGTAAGTGGTTTTCATATGCTGTGCATTTAAAACGTCGAGTTGTATTTAACTAATGGGGAAAGATGACGTTACTACTGCTAGCTTTGTGACAGGAATTATCACTGCAAACGTGTGGCGCTGCTAAATAGCCTACCTTTATAATTGAAGAGGACATGAACTTTTAGGTCAGACGAGAAGTGATAGACGCGTCTTTGGTAGGTATGCGAGAAATTCACATTTATGTAAAATCCAGAGTAAAATCTGAACTTCGTGGAAGCTTGACGCAAAATTCAGACACGATCTTAGGCGTACTGCGCATGCTCGTCGTGTAACCATGGCAACTACGTTTGGAACGCGTTGCTAACGTATGTTACGTACCTTTTTCGGTGTAGACGTGTGCTATAGTTTTGAAGTGAAAATTTAGCTAGCATTACGGTAGCGCTACAGTTTAATGTAAACACAGCAACTGCTGTTATTTTATAGAAGGCAAACGATGCTGCTAAAAAAATCGACCTCAGATGAATGACGCGGATAATTAGTATCTTGTATTTCCACCCGGAAGCACAGGTAAGTGGGGTGGAATCACATGCCTACTTCTGTTAGCAAGTAATTAGCCGCCTGACGGTGGACTGTGTGTTTCTAGCTCTGTGATATTGTAGCTAAATTAATCTGGCTATAGTTCACAGATACACTTTATGGATGTGTTTTTCAAGCCACTGTTCACGAACCGTTTACAAGAAGGACCATAAAGTCGCTTAAATGTCTGGGTTGCAAGCACGTTTAGCTACGTGGATATTTTTAGCTTTTCGATAACCTACAGAAATCCAAAGTAAAACACATACAGTTTGTAACTGCACCAACAGTGACATGAGCAAAACTGTTAGTGTATTAGCTATTCTGCAGTGTATCCGCCAGCTGTTAACCGATAACTACTAAAAATGTAAATATAACAATGTGCAGATGTGTCACTAACAAGAAAAGAATGAAAACAGTAACCAGATTCATTTGTATTTTTTACAGCTATGGAATTTCTCCCTGTTCTGGAGCCTCTAGATAAACCCAAGGAAGGGATATGGTCGGTAAATTAAGATTAATCATTTATATTGGAAAATGTAATGACTTGTTCTTGCCTTTGCTAATTTATTTTCTCAATAGGTATTCTTTGATACCCAGAGGAAGTGCTCCAGGTGTCAGTGTGGGTCATAGCTGCACCTTTATTCCATGTGGAGAAGGGGGGAAAGGAAGAATTATTATTGTTGGGGGAGCCAACCCTAGCGGAAGTTTCCCACATTCCCACATTATAAATTTAGGTAAAAATATCAACAAATAGGCTTTACAGTTGGTTTCTAATGCATAACTATCTGTTTTATAAGCCACATTTTCCTAAACTTTTGCAAGAAAGGGTATTAAAAAGAATTTTAACAAAAAAGTTTTACATTGTGTGGACTCCCATCAGCATTTTGGAACTTAATAAATCACACTAATGAACCCAGGTAACCGTGCAGTGTATATGTAGTTTTATGGGCATTGTAAATAATGTGGTGCTCTTAATTAGAGTATAGTTTTACCCATAATGGATAATACTGCCATCACCAGTAATTGGTCAGGATGTGTCATGCTAAAATTAATATCTGTACTCTGTGACTCCACCAGATACTCATGAATGGGACATCCCAGAGTGGGAGGGTTTAGAAGCACGATATGAACATTGCAGCTTTGTGCCAGACAGCTATCCTCAGAGCTTGTGGGTTTTTGGTGGAGCACAGCAAACTGGCAATCGCAACTGTATCCAGAACATACAGCTGACAGGTAAATCCCTATTTAGTTAACCTTGGTGAAGTTATCTGTTATGTTTTGTCACGATTTCAAAGTACATAAATCACAGCTTTGTTGAAAAAGGCCCTGCTGATCCATGGATGTGGATGCACTGACAACCTACAGACTCAGATTTTGATGAAAAGTTCTTGTTTGTTACAGTGTTGTGATTATACAGACTGTTCATACAACCATTATTTTATCAAAATAAACAACAGTGCAATTTGTCATGTGTCTGCTTGTTCAGAAAGTGGGTCTCACTGGAAGACTGTATCTGTAAATGGGACCGCCCCCTGTCCCAGGACATACCATACCAACACAGCCTGCCTTGGGGATAGACTGTATGTCTTTTCCGGTGGTGAAACAGGAGCTGCACCTGTGTCAGGCCAAAAACTTTATGTCTTCGATGCAGGTTTGTGTCATTTAGACCACACAACAAGCTTAATCTGTTATAGATGATCACATTTCACAGTATCAGACTTAGTTTTAGTTATGATAGTTGCCATGAAATACTGTATAATGCATTAATTGAACGTGTGACTCCTATTCATCCTTTAGCTATTGTTTGCAAGTAAAAAACAGATTTGTTTGGTATGTGCTCTAAAAACCTAATATGAAGTTTAAAACTCTATGTAGGACATCACCTTTTTTTACACCATACATTGTATTTTACTTTGGTGTTTGTGCTTTATTTAAATATGTTCCAGTCTCTTCCACTTGGACCCAACCAGAAACCCAAGGCAGACATCCCCCACCCAGACATGGTCACATTATTGTAGCAGTAGGTTCAAAGGTCTACATTCATGGAGGCATGGCTGGAGAGAAATTCCACAATGATATGTACTCTCTTGACACAAGTAAGCCTTAAGCCTTAAAAGGATTTACGTCTCCCAGCTGACTAGCTTTTACTTCATATGGTCAACATACAGGAAGAGAATACAGAGATCAGAATTTGGGCACAAGATACCATTATGTTTTTGGTTTAAAGAAAACTATTTTTTTTAAAGGAAACATGAAGTGGGAGAAAGTGCACGTCAAAGGAGACATCCCATCAGGAGTAGCAGCCCACTCAGCTGTGGTGCTGGGCAAGAACATGTACATCTTTGGGGGTATGACTGCAGAAGGAGCCAGCAACTCCATGTATCGTTTCAACACAGGTATTCCACCTTTGAACTGTAAGACTGAATGGTGATTTGCTTTAGCTTGTCAAATACAACTGTTAATTTCTACAACTTGTTCTTTAGTAATTTAAGTTCTGATTCAGCATATATTTTCATGTTACGTTCTGCTTGCAGATGAAAGTAGATGGAGTCTTATGAAGTTTGAAGGGGACATGCCACCCAATCGCCTGGACCACTCAATGTGTTTATTGCCATGGAAGACACGTGCTGATGGCAATGGAAATGAGGGGCAAGCCAGCACCCCAGCAGTATCAGAGAACATATACCTAGCCTTTGTATTTGGAGGAATGGACACCTTGGGTGTCCTATATAATGACTGTCTTGTGACAGTGGTGACATGATGTATTTTGGTGTTGTAATATGTGTTTACACAAGTCATAATAAATTGTAGAGTACCACACCGTTGTTTTTAACTGATGAGGATTAACTGTTGAGACTAGACCACTTAAGCGTAAATGTAAATACTGAGACAATGTTAAATTGATCTAGTGATTAATATTTGCACTAGT